>JAKSXO010000229.1:0-140760 GCA_024509115.1 Crotalus helleri
TGAACGAATGGATGGATGGATTTCTGGATCAGAGCAATTCTATTATTTCTGATTTTGAGGGGGTATAAATAAATAATGGAGCGATAAGAAGAATTTGCCCTAAACTGACTTTTCCTAAGGGGGGGGGGAAAAACAGGCTAGGGGTTCAGAAGCATTGACTCATCCTAGAGATTGCCTGTCTAGTTTGTTTATTTATTAACTATCTCAAGGGCTGTGATTCTGGGCAGCTTATAATTAAAAACAACATACAGTAAACAAAAATATACTGTTTCATTAAAAAATAAAAAAAAAAGTCAACAAAATTATAGGTAACGTTACCACAAAGCTAAAAATAATCATAATCGAGAAATGAGCTCACTAAAGCATGTCCTTCCTTTCTCGTTTTTCTAGGTTTAATTCTCCTGTTTGAAAGCTTTTAAAAACTGCTTTCATTGGGGAAGTTTTCCTAAGGTGATTTTTGCTGTAGCTGTAAGCTTCCCGTGTAGTTTTTCCTCCGAAGGTCAAGCTGCAAACCCCTTAATGCTGTTGAACCTCGCAGAATTTGATGGCCAGCATATCCTGAGAAAAATGTATTATGATACATGGAATATTGTGATCAAAACCAAATCTTTGAAACATCTCCCCAAGCCTATTCCCTAGCAGAGAGCTTGGTTTGCATTATTCATTATGAAGGGAAGCTTCAATCCAAGGAAAGGAGACAAATCAGGAATCTGAAATACATCCTTCCTTCCTCTGAGAATAATTGTTGCATTTGGTTGCATAACTTACTTGTGTAAAACCAATTTTAGTTTGCAGGCTTCCTGTGGTCTGCATAATGTTAGTTGCATACTGATAGCCCCCCAAGGTCTGACAGTGCATTATTTTAACTTGATTAAAACTGAATTGTGATGGTTAGGGAATGTTGGTGTATTGTTAAATACCTTGCCGGGAATTCAGCTTAGCTAAAACCGCTGGTTTTTAAATTGTATTTTCAGTCTCTCCACGTTTGCGTGAATCTTTAATATAGCAGTCTCTAGAACCTTCAACTGGCAAGAATCCAAGAAAGGAACTTAGTCAGGCCAAGAGCAGTGGAGTCATATCATGTGCTGGAAAAATTGTATTACTAGGAAAATAATTCTGACTAATGTGCATGTTCGTAAGTCTTTAGTTAAGAAACTGACTAGAGCCAACTCTGAATGTTCAAAAACTGATTGTCTCCACATATCAGGCTTGTGGTTTCCGGTTCTGTGGGCTAAATTTTCTGGAAAAGACGAACTTTACGCATTTGGACCTGATTCCAATTAGTATCGTGGAATTGGTTATCTGGCCTGGAAGTAATCTCCTGTCTTTGGGGATTTATCCCATGTAATACAGATAATGCTTGATACATAACCACAATTGAGCCCCAAATGTATGTTGTTTAAGCAAGACACTTGTTAAGTGAGTTTTGCCACATTTTGCGACCTGCCTTGCCACCGTTGTTAAATGAACCATGGCAGTTGTTAACGTAGTAACACGGTGGTTTTCCTTGGCAACTGATGTGTTCCTCAGCTTGTAAATTATACATTTTAAGGGTGGTTTTATATATATATATATAAAAGCTACCTGGGTTTGTTGCTGTGTCCACCTAACACACGAAAGGAAGAGCTTTGTGAGATATTTTTAGGCTTTTAGATTACTTCCAGAATACGACGTTACCGCCTGAAATTAATCTCAGAAAAGCCTCTTTTCTGTTTTCACAATCTGAACGTTTTGCTGCTGTTTTTTTTTTTCCTCAAAACCAGGGAAGAATCGGCGACTGAAGCAGGCTAAAGAAGAAGCTCAGGCCGAGATTGAACAGTATCGCTTGCAGAGGGAGAAGGACTTCAAAGCCAAAGAAGCCGCAGTGTGTTAAGTTCTATGCTGGTTAATCTCTCTCTGTCTTGCTGTCTGTTTGTATATTAGAATGGAAATTCAGTTGGGGGTGCAAAATGCTTTGTAGTGGCTTTACCCCCCTTTGCCCCTTTGACGCTCAGCCCTTCTCTCTTGCTAATACAGGTAGTCCTCAACTTACAGCAGTTTGTTAGTGACCACCCAAAGTTACAACATCATCGAAAAATGACTGCTTTTCACAGTTACGACCTTTGCAGCATTCCCCCATGGTCATGTGATCAAAATTCGGACACTTGGCAGCGGACTCATACTTATGACGGTCACGTGATCCCCTTTTGGGACCTTCTGGCAAGCAAAGTCAGTGGGGGAAGTCAGATTAATCAACAACCAGCAGTGTGCTGGAGCTGCCAAAAAAGCCAACACAGTGCTAGCTGCATTAACAGAGGGATAGATTCAAGATCACGTGAAGTATTAATATCACTTGACAAGGCCTTGGTAAGGCCACACTTGGAATACGGCCTCCCGTTTTGGTCACCGCGATGTAAAAAAGATGTTGAGACTCTAGAAAGAGTACAGAGAAGAGCAACTTAGGGGACTGGAGGCTAAAACATATAAGAAACGGTTGCTGGAATTGGGTATGTCTAGTTTAATGAAGAGAAGGACGAGGGGGGACAGGATAGCAGTGTTCCAATATCTCAGGGGCTGCCCCAAAGAAGAGGGCGTCAAGCTATTTTCCAAGGTGCCTGAAGGCAGGACAAGAAGCAACGGATGGAAACTAACCAAGGAGAGAAGCAACCTAGAACTAAGGAGAAACTTCCTGACAGTGAGAACAATTAACCAGTGGAACAACCTGCCTCCAGAAGCGGTAAATGCTCCAACACTGGAAGTTTTAAAGAAGAAATTGGACAGCCATTTGTCCGAAATGGTATAGGGTTACCTGCCTGAGCAGGGGGTTGGACTTGATGACCTCCAAGGTCCCTTCCAACTTTATTATTATTATTATTATTGCTAATTTACCAACTGTAGCGATTTCCTTAAGAACGGTGGCAAGAAGGGTTGTAACCTGGGGCAAAATTTATACCAATGTCTCACTTAACAGCAGAAAGTTTGGGCTCCATTGTGGTAGTAAGTTGAGGACTATCTGTAATTTCTCTGTTTTGGGTTTCGCCCAAAAAACATCTGTTTTTTTGTGGTTTTTCCCCCTTTTGAAAGGACAAGCGTTCAGTCTAGGACTCTTAAGCACTAAATTGGCTTCCGCAGTTTGGGGGAATAGTCCTCACATGACTCTGGGTTGTTAAAAA
Source organism: Crotalus helleri (assembly GCA_024509115.1). Taxonomy (NCBI): domain Eukaryota; kingdom Metazoa; phylum Chordata; class Lepidosauria; order Squamata; family Viperidae; genus Crotalus; species Crotalus helleri. The sequence goes on from JAKSXO010000229.1 coordinate 3,153, forward strand.
AGAAACAAAACCCAGATTTTTTGTTTGTTTGTTTGTGTGTGTGTGTTTGTTTTTGGCTTGCTTAAGCCCTGCTAGAAGCATTGAAGGTCCTTGGGGAAATGCAAAACTTAACTGGACGAGCTGATCTTAAATGGGTGCCTTCATTTTTCTTTTGTCCCCATTTATCACAGGCACTCGGTTCCCACGGCAGTTCCACCACCGAGGTGGAACAGGGAACCCAGGAGAAGATGGCCGTTCTTCAGGAGAACTTCCAAAAGAATCAGGAGGAAGTGCTGAACAGCTTGCTGAATTTGATCTTTGACATCAAACCTGAAATCCATGCGAACTATCGGCTCAACGGATAGGAGAATCTTTTTTGTCCTTCAGGAAGTATTCAGCAATACTGGCTTTAGCTGCACCCCTTTTATAAAGGTGCATCACTTATTCCCAAGAGGTGTAGATTATCTCTTTCTCTTTTTTCTCCTCTTTTTTTCATTCCCCCTTTTATAGCATTTTTGAAGTTTCTATGTAGGCTGGTTCTGTGTTCCCCAAAGTGCATTATATCATAGAAGTGTAGTGTAGAAGGTTGATGTTGGATAAATCATACTGAGTATTAAAGGATTGCTTTGAACCCGAGAAGTATTTAAAAGCCAGGAAAGATAAGTGTCGTGCTACTTTTCTGTATCCTCCCTTAAATTGCAAACTGTACGAATTAGGTACTCTGATAGAAAAATAAAACCCGTTCCTTGTCTTCACTCAGAGTAAAAAAACAAAACAAAAAAGGAATTTTGAATAGTATTTGGATTGTATCTAAAAATGTTGAAATGAGTGTTATTGTCAGAATCCAATTATATTTCATCTTTAATCATCAAATATAGAAAACCCCAATTCTGCCTTCTCTGGATTCTGCCATAAGAGGGAGAGAAGGGGGAGAACAAAGGGGCTTTATGGCCCTCACTTCCTTCAGTATACTTCTAAGGAATTGAATGTGTTTATTGCAACATCAAACAGAGACTTTGAATGTAACTAGCATCAAAGAACCTTACCATGACAAAAGAGAGCTATTTACCTTTCATGTAGTTTATCTGAAGTCTCCATACAGACGAAAGAAAGGAGCAAGGGGGTGGAATTGTGATGCCTGAAACTATCACTGGAAGGGGGGGGTGATTGGGTGGGACTGCTGGGGAACCCCTTAAAACCTTGAATGGGAGAGCTTGGACCCCAAGTCCTGTCTAGCACGCCTGCAACCACTTCTTCTTAATAAAGGATTCCTGTTGGAAGAATTATTCCAAGAGTTCTGTCTTCTTAAGATGCAAAGTGGGGTGGGTCCTTACATTAGACAGGACTTGCAAAACTAATCCACCTGGAAGGGAGACCCTTGCCGGGGGATTTTGCAAAAATTTACCATGTCAGACAATGGAGCAAGAGAGGGGGAAAACTCCCTGGAAAGAGAGCCGATGACCCAGTTGGAACCTTGCCAGATGTTGGGATCCGAGAAGTCAGATTCCTCGGGAGAAGAAGTGGTGGAGACACGGGACCACAAGCCTCGCTGGTCAATGGGCGTTGGAAAGAAAAGTGAGTGGGGAAAGGAATCAAGAAAAGTGACCCTGAGACGGGGAACCAAGCAACCAGAATGGAAGCAGGAGATGGAGAAATCCCTGCACGCAAGTGAAGAGGGAGGAAGCTGGGCACCGTACTCAGACTGGATCCTAGAGAAAGCTATTGACCTGATGAAGAGAACTCTCAGCTCCCTAGGAGAGGAGAATCCTGAGCCCTACGGCCGCCCCAGCTCCTGGAGCCGCAAAGGGAGAGACACCGAGGGGGACGTGGAACTTGCAACCCCAGGGACATCTACTGATCCAATAGCCCCCACCTCCTACCGGACCACAGATGGCAATCTGGACGGAAGACACTACCACCAACAACGGAGACACCGATCCATTCCAAGACGTCCGCCGTTGGAGGTGAAATTCAAAGGGGAGCCAACACGCTTGGGGTTTTTCCTAACCCAAGTCCTCAGCTACATGGAGGAATACGGGCAGGACATTCCCAGTGACAAAGCCCGCATCCGGATCGTGCAGTCTGCCCTGGATCAGCGGTTCTCAACGTTTGTGTGACGGCGACCCCCGTCACACAAACGTTATGCGCATGTGTGGCGCGCATGGGGGCAGGGCCCCCGCGCACGGCACGCACGCGCGCTGTCGCCCCCGCGCGCGACGCACGTGGGGCGGGGGCCCCGTGCGCGACGTGCATGTGCGGCGGTGCCCCCCACGCGTGGCGCACATGCACGGCGCCACCCCCTGGAGGCGCGGCGCCGCCCCCGGAGGGGACAAAATGGCGGATTGCCGCCTTTGGCGACCCCGGAAAAGAGGTCGGTCAACCCCAAATGGGGTCGCGACCCATAGGTTGAGAACCGCTGCCCTGGATGGACCGGCTGCAGATTGGGTGGTGAACTTGCATGACTCCAATGCCCCAGAACTCAGTAACTTCAACCGTCTCATGTCCTCTTTGAGAAGACGATTTGAAAACCCCCTGGCTGATCGCAAAGCCCGTGAAAGGATAAAAACGATGAGGCAAGGCAAACGCCCAGTGGCTGAGTATACACAAGAATTCCGGGCCATTGCCAGCAAACTGAATTGGCCAGAAGACATCCTCCTTAGCCATTTCAAAGACGGACTAAATTATGATCTATATGACGCTTGCCTGCCCCGAGGGGACCCACACCGACTTGAGGAATGGTATGTCTTGGCAGAGGAAGCAGAGATCGACATATTGAAGAGGCACCGCCGAGGAAAACAATGGAGCCGCCCCCCGCCTGAGCTGACACACCAACCGGTGAAATCATTGGATACAGCCAAGAAGCAAATGGGGTGTTTCAAGTGCGGAAGAGAAGGGCATCGAGCTGTAGAATGCCGCTCAAAGGCCCCCCAGCACAACCCAGACAGATCCCCAATCAACAAACCCGGAAAGTCTTCAGCTAAGCCAAAAGAAACGGCCATGAGAATGATGGAAATTGCAGAACCCCCCACTTCTGCTCACCAAGGGGAAAGAACTCCAGCCTACACCACAGGGCCGGTGGATGCCTCAGATGACAGCTCGGAGGGCGAACCCCTGGTAAGTGGATGTATCACACCCATCTTCAAAACAGTGACTATATTAATTCCCCCCATGCCCGAAGCTGTGAAGGTGAAAGCCTTAATAGACTCTGGCTGCACCCGCTGCCTCATTAGCCCAACACTAGTGGGGAATCTGGGCATCCCATCCAGGAGACTGGAACAACCAATCTCATTTGGCCAGCTAGATGGATCCATAGCAGGGGGGGGGGGTGCCAGCTACCCTAGCCACTCTGCCAATACACCTCTCCCTGGGCAACCATGAAGAGGACATAACGTTTGTGGTGACCCCAGGTATGGAATGCCCAATGATTCTAGGGATGGAATGGTTGAAAAAATGGAACCCCTGGGTAAATTGGAGGACGACAAATCAAATTCCCGAAGGGGGACCCTATGGACTTAAAACCCCAAGGGAGGCTACCAGAATCAAGAATAGAAAAAGCATCCATAGGAGAGGAAAAAAGATTAACAGAAATACCAGAGGAATATCGGGACCTTGCTGAAGTCTTCAGTGAGGAGAGGGCGAATGAGCTCCACCCCACCGACCCACAGACTGTACCATTGAATTCAAGCCTGGGGCAAAACTCCCGAAGCCCAGATTATACTCCATGAGCCCAAAGGAGAAGGAGGAAATGGAAAGATTTATTTAAAAAAACCTAGAGAGAGGTTTCATTGAGCCAGCCAAGCCTAAAGTGGCTGCCCCGGTCCTTTTTAGAGAGAAGAAGGATGGCTCTTTACGTTTATGCGTGGATTATAGGGCCCTGAATACAATCAGTGAAAGCAACCTATACCCGCTGCCCCTCATGAAAAACATGCTGTCACACCTATCGAAAGGGAAAAATTTTTCTAAACTAGACCTAAGGGAAGCTTACTATCGCGTGAGAATTAAGGAAGGGGACGAATGGAAAACTGCATTTAACTGCCCCATGGGGTGCTATCAATTCAAAGTCTTGCCATTTGGATTACAAGGGGGCCCTGCAGTCTTTATGCAATTAATCAATGAGGTTCTAAGGGAGCACCTGTTTAAGGGGGTCCTTGTTTACTTGGACGACATTCTTATCTTTACTGAAACAAAAGAAGAACACGTCAAACTTGTCAGAGCGGTTTTAAAGAAGCTGCGAGCCGCTCACCTATATGCTAAACTCTCAAAATGCGAATTCCACCAGAAAGGATAGACTACCTAGGCTATCGCATATCCCCACAGGGCATTGAAATGGACCCAGAGAAGGTCAAAGCAGTATTAGATTGGGCGCCACCCCGCACAAGAAAGCAACTACAAAGTTTCCTGGGCTTTGCAAACTTTTACCGCCAATTCATCCCCTCCTTTGCCCCTCACTAACTTGCTAAAAATGAAGGGAGCATCCTCAGTAAAACCTAGCCAGCCACTAACATGGACAATGGAGTGCCAAGCAGCGTTTGAGAGACTAAAGAGACTTTTTTCTGCCGAACCAGTACTAAGGCACCCAGACATGGACAAGCCCTTCGTAATACAGGTAGATGCAAGTGATGTGGCAGTGGGGGCTGTGCTATTACAAGAAAATGATGATGCAGTATTGCAACCCTGTGCATATACATCCAAGAAACTCACGGAAACAGAACAGCGCTGGCCCGTATGGGAGAAGGAGGCTTATGGGATACGTTGGGCATTACTCACGTGGCGACAGTTCCTGGAAGGCAACAAAATCCCCTTCCAGGTGTGGACTGATCACAAAAATTTAGAAGCCCTGAAAACTTCCAGGAAACTCAATCCCAAACAAGCCCGCTAGTCCCAGCATTTTCACCAGTTCCAATTTAAGCTCAAACATTTACCAGGAAGAAAGAACTTCCTGGCAGATGCACTATCTCGCATGCCTCAATATAACAGCGCACGAACCACAGACTCTAGACCAATAATGGCAGAGTCACAACTGGCAGCACCAGTAACCACAAGAACCCAAGCCAAATTAAAACCACAACTGGACAGCCAAACTGGAATTGAATTCAGAAAAAGTTTGGAAACAGATGAATGGTTCCAGAAAAACAAAAATGTGTGCACAATGAGAGACGGGTTGCCTTGGGTAGGGGAAAAGTTATATATACCAACAACCCAAAGAATCACGTTCATGCAGCTTTGCCATGACAAAAAATCAGCAGGCCATCAATAAAAAAGGACATAGAAAGTTATGTTGCCAGCTGCCCAACCTGTGCATCAGCAAAGAGGTTGCAAGGGAAATCGCGAGGGCTATTACAACCAGTGGCAAGTCCCTCAGCCTATCTGTATCTATCTACCTACCTACCTACCTATCTGTATCTATCTACCTACCTACCTACCTATCTGTGTCTATCTACCTACCTACCTATCTGTATCTATCTATCTATCTACCTACCTACATATCTGTATCTATCTATCTACCTACCTACCTATCTATCTATCTACCTACCTACCTATCTCTATCTATCTACCTACCTACCTACCTATCTGTATCTATCTACCTACCTACCTACCTACCTACCTACCTATCTGTATCTATCTATCTACCTACCTACCTATCTGTATCTATCTACCTACCTACCTATCTGTATCTATCTATCTACCTACCTACCTATCTGTATCTATCTATCTACCTACCTACCTATCTCTATCTATCAATTTACCTACCTACCTATCTCTATCTATCTATCTACCTACCTACCTATCTGTATTTATCTATCTATCTACCTACCTACCTATTTCTATCTATCTATCTACCTACCTACCTACCTACCTATCTCTATCTATCTATCAACCTACCTACCTATCTGTATCTATGTACCTACCTACCTACCTATTTGTGTCTATCTACCTACCTACCTACCTATCTGTATCTATCTATCTACCTACCTACCTACCTATCTGTATCTATCTATCTACCTACCTACCTACCTATCTGTATCTATCTATCTACCTACATACCTATCTGTATCTATCAATCTACCTACCTATCTCTATCTATCTACCTACCTACCTACCTATCTGTATCTATCTATCTACCTACCTACCTACCTACCTATCTGTATCTATCTGTCTACCTACCTACCTATCTGTATTTATCTATCTACCTACCTACCTATCTGTATCTATCTATCTACCTAGCTACCTATCTGTATCTATCAATCTACCTACCTACCTATCTCTATCTATCTATTTACCTACCTACCTATCTGTATCTATCTACCTACCTACATATCTGTATCTATCTATCTACCTACCTACCTATCTGTATCTATCTATCTACCTAACTACCTATCTGTATCTATCAATCTACCTACCTACCTATCTCTATCTATCTATTTACCTACCTACCTAAATCTATCTATCTACCTACCTACCTATCTGTATCTATCAATCTACCAACCTACCTATCTGTATCTATCTATCTATCTACCTACCTACCTATCTCTATCTACCTACCTACCTACCTACCTACCTATCTGTATCTATCTATCTACCTACCTACCTATCTGTATCTATCAATCTACCTACCTACCTATCTCTATCTATCTATCTACCTACCTACCTAACTATCTGTATCTATCTATCTACCTACCTACCTATCTCTATCTATCAATTTACCTACCTACCTATCTCTATCTACCTACCTACCTACCTACCTATCTGTATTTATCTATCTACCTACCTACGTATCTCTATCTATCTACCTACCTACCTACCTATCTCTATCTATCTATCTACCTACCTACCGATCTCTATCTATCTACCTACCTACCTATCTGTATCTATCAATCTACCTACCTACCTATCTCTATCTATCTACCTACCTACCTATCTCTATCTATCTACCTACCTACCTATCTGTATCTATCAATCTACCTACCTACCTATCTCAATCTATCTATTTACCTACCTACCTATCTCTATCTATCTACCTACCTACCTACCTATCTGTATCTATCTACCTACCTACCTATCTGTATCTATCTACCTACCTACCTATCTGTATCAATCTATCTACCTAACTACCTATCTGTATCTATCAATCTACCTACCTACCTATCTGTATCTATCAATCTACCTACCTACCTATCTCTATCTATCTACCTACCTACCTATCTCTATCGATCTACCTACCTACCTACCTATCTGTATCTATCTGTCTATCTACCTACCTACCTATCTGTATCTATCTATCTACCTACCTACCTATCTGTATCTATCAATCTACCTACCTATCTCTATCTATCTACCTACCTACTTACATATCTGTATCTATCTATCTACCTACCTACCTATCTATATCTATCTACCTATCTACCTAACTATCTGTATCTATCTACCTACCTACCTACCTACCTATCTGTATCTATCTATCTACCTAGCTACCTATCTGTATCTATCTATCTACCTAGCTACCTATCTGTATCTATCAATCTACCTACCTACCTATCTGTATCTATCAATCTACATACCTACCTATCTCTATCTATCTACCTACCTACCTACCTATCTCTATCTATCTACCTACCTACCTATCTGTATCTATCAATCTACCAACCTACCTATCTGTATCTATCAATCTACCTACCTACCTACCTATCTCTATCTATCTATCTACCTACCTACCTATCTCTATCTATCTACCTACCTACCTACCTATCTGTATCTATCTATCTACCTACCTACCTACCTATCTGTATCTATCTATCTACCTACCTACCTACCTATCTGTATCTATCTATCTACCTAGCTACCTATCTGTATCTATCAATCTACCTACCTACCTATCTCTATCTATCTATTTACCTACCTACCTATCTCTATCTATCTATCTATCTACCTACCTACCTACCTATCTGTATCTATCTATCTACCTACCTACCTATCTGTATCTATCAATCTACCTACCTACCTATCTGTATCTATCAATCTACTTACCTACCTATCTCTATCTATCTATCTACCTATCTACCTATCTCTATCTATCTACCTACCTACCTACCTATCTGTATCTATCTATCTACCTACCTACCTATCTCTATCTATCAATCTACCTACCTACCTATCTCTATCTATCTACCTACCTACCTACCTATCTGTATCTATCTATCTTCCTACCTACCTATCTGTATCTATCTATCTACCTACCTACCTACCTAACTGTATCTATCTATCTACCTAGCTACCTATCTGTATCTATCAATCTACCTACCTACCTATCTCTATCTATCTATTTACCTACCTACCTATCTCTATCTATCTACCTACCTACCTATCTGTATCTATCTATCTACCTAACTACCTATCTGTATCTATCAATCTACCTACCTACCTATCTGTATCTATCAATCTACCTACATACCTATCTCTATCTATCTATCTACCTACCTACCTATCTCTATCTACCTACCTACCTAACTATCTGTATCTATCTATCTACCTACCTACCTATCTCTATCTATCAGTTTACCTACCTACCTATCTCTATCTATCTATCTATCTACCTACCTACCTATCTGTATTTATCTATCTACCTACCTACCTATCTCTATCTATCTACCTACCTACCTATCTCTATCTATCTATCTACCTACCTATCTGTATCTATCAATCTACCTACCTACCTATCTCTATCTATCTACCTACCTACCTACCTACCTATCTCTATCTATCTACCTACCTACCTATCTGTATCTATCATTCTACCAAACTACCTATCTGTATCTATCAATCTACCTACTTACCTATCTCTATCTATCTATTTACCTACCTACCTATCTGTATCTATCAATCTACCTACCTACCTATTTCTATCTATCTATTTACCTACCTACCTATCTCTATCTATCTACCTACCTACCTATCTGTATCTATCTATCTACCTACCTACCTACCTACCTATCTGTATCTATCTATCTACCTACCTACCTATCTGTATCAATCTATCTACCTAACTACCTATCTGTATCTATCAATCTACCTACCTACCTATCTGTATCTATCAATCTACCTACCTACCTATCTCTATCTACCTACCTACCTATCTCTATCTATCTACCTACCTACCTACCTATCTGTATCTATCTATCTACCTACCTACCTATCTGTATCTATCTATCTACCTACCTACCTATCTGTATCTATCAATCTACCTACCTATCTCTATCTATCTACCTACCTACCTACATATCTGTATCTATCTATCTACCTACCTACCTATCTGTATCTATCTACCTACCTACCTAACTATCTGTATCTATGTACCTACCTACCTACCTATCTGTATCTATCTATCTAGCTAGCTACCTATCTGTATCTATCTATCTACCTAGCTACCTATCTGTATCTATCAATCTACCTACCTACCTATCTGTATCTATCAATCTACCTACCTACCTATCTGTATCTATCAATCTACCTACATACCTATCTCTATCTATCTATCTACCTACCTACCTATCTGTGTCTATCTACCTACCTACCTATCTCTATCTATCAATCTACCTACCTACCTATCTGTATCTATCTACCTACCTACCTATCTCTATCTATCTACCTACCTACCTAACTGTATCTATCTATCTACCTAACTACCTATCTGTATCAATCAATCTACCTACCTACCTATCTGTATCTATCAATCTACCTACCTACCTATCTCTATCTATCTATCTATCTACCTACCTACCTAACTATCTGTATCTATCTACCTACCTACCTATCTCTATCTATCAATTTACCTACCTACCTATCTCTATCTATCTATCTACCTACCTACCTATCTGTATTTATCGATCTACCTACCTACCTATCTCTATCTATCTACCTACCTACCTATCTCTATCTATCTATCTACCTACCTACCTATCCGTGTCTATCTACCTACCTACCTATCTGTATCTATCAATCTACCTACCTACCTATCTCTATCTATCTATCTACCGACCTATCTGTATTTATCTATCTACCTACCTACCTATCTCTATCAATCTATCTACCTACCTACCTATCTGTATCTATCTATCTACCTAACTACCTATCTCTATCTATCAATCTACCTACCTACCTATCTCTATCTATCTATCTATCTACCTACCTATCTCTATCTATCTATCTACCTACCTACCTATCTGTATATATCTACCTACCTACCTATCTCTATCTATCTACCTACCTACCTACCTATCTCTATCTATCTACCTACCTACCTACCAATCTGTATCTATCTACCTACCTACCTATCTCTATCTATCTACCTTCCTACCTACCTACCTATCTGTATCTATCTATCTACCTACCTACCTATCTGTATCTATCAATCTACCTACCTACCTATCTCTATCTATCTATCTACCTACCTACCTATCTGTATTTATCTATCTACCTACCTACCTATCTCTATCTATCTATATACCTACCTACCTATCTCTATCTATCTACCTACCTACCTATCTCTATCTATCTACCTACCTACCTACTTATCTCCATCTATCTATCTATCTATCTACCTACCTACATATATGTATCTATCTATCTATCTACCTATCTGTATCTATCAATCTACCTACCTACCTATCTCTATCTATCTATCTATCTACCTACCTACCTATCTCTATCTACCTACCTACCTACCTATCTGTATTTCTCTATCTACCTACCTACCTATCTGTATCTATCTACCTACCTACCTAACTATCTCTACCTACCTACCTACCTACCTACCTATCTCTATCTATCTACCTACCTACCTATCTGTATCTATCTATCTACCTACCTACCTATCTGTATCTATCTATCTACCTACCTACCTATCTGTATCTATCTATCTACCTACCTACTTACCTATCTGTATCTATCAATCTACCTACCTACCTATCTCTATCTATCTATCTACCTACCTACCTATCTGTCTCTATCAATCTACCTACCTATCTATCTCTATCTATCTACCTACCTACCTATCTCTATCTATCTACCTAGCTACCTACCTACCTATCTCTATCTATCTACCTACCTACCTATCTCTATCTATCAATCTACCTACCTACCTATCTGTATCTATCTACCTACCTACATATCTGTATCTATCTACCTACCTACCTACCTATCTGTATTTATCTATCTACCTACCTACCTACATATCTGTATCTATCTATCTACCTACCTATCTGTATCTATCAATCTACCTACCTACCTATCTCTATCTATCTATCTACCTACCTACCTATCTCTATCTACCTACCTACCTACCTATCTGTATTTATCTATCTACCTACCTACCTATCTGTATCTATCTACCTACCTACCTAACTATCTCTACCTACCTACCTACCTACCTACCTATCTCTATCTATCTTCCTACCTACCTACCTATCTGTATTTATCTATCTACCTACCTACCTATCTGTATCTATCTATCTACCTACCTACCTATCTGTATCTATCTATCTACCTACCTACCTATCTGTATCTATCAATCTACCTACCTACCTATCTCTATCTATCTATCTACCTACCTACCTATCTGTCTCTATCAATCTACATACCTATCTGTACCTATCTATCTACCTACCAACCGATCTGTATCTATCAATCTACCTACCTACCTATCTCTATCTATCTACCTACCTACCTATCTCTATCTATCTACCTACCTACCTACCTATCTCTATCTATCTATCTATCTATCTATCTACCTACCTACATATCTGTATCTATCTATCTACCTACATATCTGTATCTATCAATCTACCTACCTACCTATCTCTATCTATCTATCTACCTACCTACCTATCTGTATTTATCGATCTACCTACCTACCTATCTCTATCTATCTACCTACCTACCTATCTCTATCTATCTATCTACCTAACTACCTATCTGTATCTATCTACCTACCTACCTATCCGTGTCTATCTACCTACCTACCTATCTGTATCTATCAATCTACCTACCTACCTATCTCTATCTATCTATCTACCGACCTATCTGTATTTATCTATCTACCTACCTACCTATCTCTATCAATCTATCTACCTACCTACCTATCTGTATCTATCTATCTACCTAACTACCTATCTCTATCTATCAATCTACCTACCTACCTATCTCTATCTATCTATCTATCTACCTACCTATCTCTATCTATCTATCTACCTACCTACCTATCTGTATATATCTACCTACCTACCTATCTCTATCTATCTACCTACCTACCTACCTATCTCTATCTATCTACCTACCTACCTACCAATCTGTATCTATCTACCTACCTACCTATCTCTATCTATCTACCTTCCTACCTACCTACCTATCTGTATCTATCTATCTACCTACCTACCTATCTGTATCTATCAATCTACCTACCTACCTATCTCTATCTATCTATCTACCTACCTACCTATCTGTATTTATCTATCTACCTACCTACCTATCTCTATCTATCTATATACCTACCTACCTATCTCTATCTATCTACCTACCTACCTATCTCTATCTATCTACCTACCTACCTACTTATCTCCATCTATCTATCTATCTATCTACCTACCTACATATATGTATCTATCTATCTATCTACCTATCTGTATCTATCAATCTACCTACCTACCTATCTCTATCTATCTATCTATCTACCTACCTACCTATCTCTATCTACCTACCTACCTACCTATCTGTATTTCTCTATCTACCTACCTACCTATCTGTATCTATCTACCTACCTACCTAACTATCTCTACCTACCTACCTACCTACCTACCTATCTCTATCTATCTACCTACCTACCTATCTGTATCTATCTATCTACCTACCTACCTATCTGTATCTATCTATCTACCTACCTACCTATCTGTATCTATCTATCTACCTACCTACTTACCTATCTGTATCTATCAATCTACCTACCTACCTATCTCTATCTATCTACCTACCTACCTACCTATCTGTCTCTATCAATCTACCTACCTATCTATCTCTATCTATCTACCTACCTACCTATCTCTATCTATCTACCTAGCTACCTACCTACCTATCTCTATCTATCTACCTACCTACCTATCTCTATCTATCAATCTACCTACCTACCTATCTGTATCTATCTACCTACCTACATATCTGTATCTATCTACCTACCTACCTACCTATCTGTATTTATCTATCTACCTACCTACCTACATATCTGTATCTATCTATCTACCTACCTATCTGTATCTATCAATCTACCTACCTACCTATCTCTATCTATCTATCTACCTACCTACCTATCTCTATCTACCTACCTACCTACCTATCTGTATTTATCTATCTACCTACCTACCTATCTGTATCTATCTACCTACCTACCTAACTATCTCTACCTACCTACCTACCTACCTACCTATCTCTATCTATCTTCCTACCTACCTACCTATCTGTATTTATCTATCTACCTACCTACCTATCTGTATCTATCTATCTACCTACCTACCTATCTGTATCTATCTATCTACCTACCTACCTATCTGTATCTATCAATCTACCTACCTACCTATCTCTATCTATCTATCTACCTACCTACCTATCTGTCTCTATCAATCTACATACCTATCTGTACCTATCTATCTACCTACCAACCGATCTGTATCTATCAATCTACCTACCTACCTATCTCTATCTATCTACCTACCTACCTATCTCTATCTATCTACCTACCTACCTACCTATCTCTATCTATCTATCTATCTATCTATCTATCTACCTACCTACATATCTGTATCTATCTATCTACCTACATATCTGTATCTATCAATCTACCTACCTACCTATCTCTATCTATCTATCTACCTACCTACCTATCTGTATTTATCGATCTACCTACCTACCTATCTCTATCTATCTACCTACCTACCTATCTCTATCTATCTATCTACCTAACTACCTATCTGTATCTATCTACCTACCTACCTATCCGTGTCTATCTACCTACCTACCTATCTCTATCTATCAATCTACCTACCTACCTATCTGTATCTATCAATCTACCTACCTACCTATCTCTATCTATCTATCTACCGACCTATCTGTATTTATCTATCTACCTACCTACCTATCTCTATCAATCTATCTACCTACCTACCTATCTCTATCTATCTATCTACCTAACTACCTATCTCTATCTATCAATCTACCTACCTACCTATCTCTATCTATCTATCTACCTACCTACCTATCTCTATCTATCTATCTACCTACCTATCTCTATCTACCTACCTACCTACCTACCTATCTCTATCTATCTACCTACCTACCTACCAATCTGTATCTATCTACCTACCTACCTATCTCTATCTATCTACCTACCTACCTACCTATCTCTATCTATCTACCTACCTACCTACCTATCTGTATTTATCTATCTACCTACCTACCTCTCTCTATCTATCTACCTACCTACCTACCTATCTGTATCTATCTATCTACCTACCTACCTACCTATCTCTATCTATCTACCTACCTACCTACCTACCTATCTGTATCTATCTATCTACCTACCTACCTATCTCTATCTATCTATCTACCTACCTACCTATCTCTATCTATCTATCTACCTACCTACCTATCTGTATTTATCTATCTACCTACCTACCTATCTCTATCTATCTATATACCTACCTACCTATCTCTATCTATCTACCTACCTACCTATCTCTATCTATCTACCTACCTACCTACTTATCTCCATCTATCTATCTATCTATCTATCTATCTACCTACCTACATATCTGTATCTATCTATCTACCTACCTATCTGTATCTATCAATCTACCTACCTACCTATCTCTATCTATCTATCTACCTACCTACCTATCTCTATCTACCTACCTACCTATCTGTATTTCTCTATCTACCTACCTACCTATCTGTATCTATCTACCTACCTACCTAACTATCTCTACCTACCTACCTACCTACCTATCTCTATCTATCTACCTACCTACCTATCTGTATCTATCTATCTACCTACCTACCTATCTGTATCTATCTATCTACCTACCTACTTACCTATCTGTATCTATCAATCTACCTACCTACCTATCTCTATCTATCTATCTACCTACCTACCTATCTGTCTCTATCAATCTACCTACCTATCTATCTCTATCTATCTACCTACCTACCTATCTCTATCTATCTACCTACCTACCTACCTACCTATCTCTATCTATCTATCTACCTACCTACCTATCTCTATCTATCAATCTACCTACCTACCTATCTGTATCTATCTACCTACCTACATATCTGTATCTATCTACCTACCTACCTACCTATCTGTATTTATCTATCTACCTACCTACTTACATATCTGTATCTATCTACCTACCTATCTGTATCTATCAATCTACCTACCTACCTATCTCTATCTATCTATCTACCTACCTACCTATCTCTATCTACCTACCTACCTACCTATCTGTATTTATCTACCTACCTACCTACCTATCTGTATCTCTCTACCTACCTACCTAACTATCTCTACCTACCTACCTACCTACCTACCTATCTCTATCTATCTTCCTACCTACCTACCTATCTGTATTTATCTATCTACCTACCTACCTATCTGTATCTATCTATCTACCTACCTACCTATCTGTATCTATCTATCTACCTACCTACCTATCTGTATCTATCAATCTACCTACCTACCTATCTCTATCTATCTATCTACCTACCTACCTATCTGTCTCTATCAATGTACATACCTATCTCTACCTATCTATCTACCTACCAACCGATCTGTATCTATCAATCTACCTACCTACCTATCTCTATCTACCTACCTACCTATCTCTATCTATCTACCTACCTACCTACCTATCTCTATCTATCTATCTATCTATCTATCTATCTATCTATCTATCTATCTATCTATCTATCTATCTATCTATCTACCTACCTACATATCTGTATCTATCTATCTACCTACATATCTGTATCTATCAATCTACCTACCTACCTATCTCTATCTATCTATCTACCTACCTACCTATCTCTATCTACATACCTACCTACCTATCTGTATTTATCTATCTACCTACCTACCTATCTTTATCTATCTACCTACCTACCTAACTATCTCTACCTACCTACCTACCTACCTATCTCTATCTATCTACCTACCTACCTACCTATCTGTATTTATCTATCTACCTACCTACCTATCTGTATCTATCTATCTACCTACCTACCTATCTGTATCTATCAATCTACCTACTTACCTATCTCTATCTATCTATATACCTACCTACCTATCTCTATCTATCTACCTACCTACCTATCTGTATTTATCTATCTACCTACCTACCTACCTATCTCTATCTATCTACCTACCTACCTACCTATCTGTATTTATCTATCTACCTACCTACCTATCTCTATCTATCTATCTACCTACCTACCTATCTGTCTCTATCAATCTACCTACCTATCTATCTCTATCTATCTACCTACCTACCTATCTCTATCTATCTACCTACCTACCTATCTCTATCTATCAATCTACCTACCTACCTATCTGTATCTATCTATCTACCTACCTATCTGTATCTATCTATCTACCTACCTACCTATCTGTATCTATCAATCTACCTACCTATCTATCTCTATATATCTATATACCTACCTATCTCTATCTATCTACCTACCTACCTACCTATCTGTATTTATCTATCTACCTACCTACCTATCTCTATCTATCTATCTACCTACCTACCTATCTGTCTCTATCAATCTACCTACCTATCTATCTCTATCTATCTACCTACCTACCTATCTTTATCTATCTACCTACCTACCTACCTATCTCTATCTATCTATCTACCTACCTATCTCTATCTATCAATCTACCTACCTACCTATCTGTATCTATCTATCTACCTACCTATCTGTATCTATCAATCTACCTACCTACCTATCTCTATCTATCTATCTACCTACCTACCTATCTGTATTTATCTATCTACATACCTACCTATCTCTATCTATCTATCTACCTACCTACATATCTGTATCTATCTACCTACCTACCTACCTATCTGTATTTATCTATCTACCTACCTACCTATCTGTATCTATCAATCTACCTACCTACCTATCTCTATCTATATACCTACCTACCTATCTCTATCTATCTATCTACCTACCTACCTATCTCTATCTATCTACCTACCTACCTACCTATCTCTATCTGTCTATCTACCTACCTACCTATGGTATCTATCTACCTACCTACCTAACTATCTCTTTCTATCTACCTACCTACCTAACTATCTCTACCTACCTACCTACCTACCTATCTCTATCTATCTACCTACCTACCTACCTACCTACCTATCTCTATCTATCTATCTACCTACCTACATATCTGTATCTATCTACCTACCTACCAACCTATCTGTATCTATCTATCTACCTACCTATCTGTTTCTATCAATCTACCTACCTACCTATCTCTATCTATCTACCTACCTACCTATCTCTATCTATCTACCTACCTACCTACCTATATCTATCAATCTACCTACCTACCTATCTCTATCTATCTATCTACCTACCTACCTATCTGTCTCTATCAATCTACCTACCTATCTCTATCTATCTACCTACCTACCTATCTCTATCTATCTACCTACCTACCTACCTATCTCTATCTATCTATCTATCTACCTACCTACCTACCTATCTCTATCTATCAATCTACCTACCTACCTATCTGTATCTATCTATCTACCTACCTACCTATCTGTATCTATCAATCTACCTACCTACCTATCTCTATCTATCTATCTACCGACCTACCTATCTGTATTTATCTATCTACCTACCTACCTATCTCTATCAATCTATCTACCTACCTACCTATCTGTATCTATCTATCTACCTAACTACCTATCTCTATCTATCAATCTACCTACCTACCTATCTCTATCTATCTATCTACCTACCTACCTATCTCTATCTATCTATCTACCTACCTACCTATCTGTATCTATCTACCTACCTACCTATCTCTATCTATCTACCTACCTACCTACCTATCTCTATCTATCTACGTACCTACCAATCTGTATCTATCTACCTACCTACCTATCTCTATCTATCTACCTACCTACCTACCTATCTCTATCTATCTACCTACCTACCTACCTATCTGTATTTATCTATCTACCTACCTACCTCTCTCTATCTATCTATCTACCTACCTACCTATCTGTATCTATCTATCTACCTACCTACCTATCTCTATCTATCTACCTACCTACCTACCTACCTATCTGTATCTATCTATCTACCTACCTACCTATCTGTATCTATCAATCTACCTACCTACCTATCTGTATCTATCTATCTACCTACCTACCTATCTGTATTTATCTATCTACCTACCTACCTATCTCTATCTATCTATATACCTACCTACCTATCTCTATCTATCTACCTACCTACCTATCTCTATCTACCTACCTACCTACTTATCTCCGTCTATCTATCTATCTACCTACCTACCTACCTATCTGTATCTATCAATCTACCTACCTACCTATCTCTATCTATCTATCTACCTACCTACCTATCTGTATTTATCTATCTACCTACCTACCTATCTCTATCTATCTATATACCTACCTACCTATCTCTATCTATCTACCTACCTACCTATCTCTATCTACCTACCTACCTACCTATCTCTATCTATCTATCTACCTACCTACCTATCTCTATCTATCAATCTACCTACCTACCTATCTGTATCTATCTATCTACCTACCTATCTGTATCTATCAATCTACCTACCTACCTATCTCTATCTATCTATCTACCTACCTACCTATCTGTATTTATCTATCTACATACCTACCTATCTCTATCTATCTATCTACCTACCTACATATCTGTATCTATCTACCTACCTACCTACCTATCTGTATTTATCTATCTACCTACCTACCTATCTGTATCTATCTATCTACCTACCTACCTATCTGTATCTATCAATCTACCTACCTACCTATCTCTATCTATCTATATACCTACCTACCTATCTCTATCTATCTATCTACCTACCTACCTATCTCTATCTATCTACCTACCTACCTACCTATCTCTATCTGTCTATCTACCTACCTACCTATCTGTATCTATCTACCTACCTACCTAACTATCTCTTTCTATCTACCTACCTACCTAACTATCTCTACCTACCTACCTACCTACCTATCTCTATCTATCTACCTACCTACCTACCTACCTACCTATCTCTATCTATCTATTTACCTACCTACATATCTGTATCTATCTATCTACCTACCTACCTACCTATCTCTATCTATCTACCTACCTACCTATCTGTATCTATCTACCTACCTGCCTAACTATCTCTTTCTATCTACCTACCTACCTAACTATCTCTACCTACCTACCTACCTACCTATCTCTATCTATCTCCCTACCTACCTACCTATCTCTATCTATCTATCTACCTACCTACATATCTGTATCTATCTACCTACCTACCAACCTATCTGTATCTATCTATCTACCTACCTATCTGTTTCTATCAATCTACCTACCTACCTATCTCTATCTATCTACCTACCTACCTATCTCTATCTATCTACCTACCTACCTATATCTATCAATCTACCTACCTACCTATCTCTATCTATCTATCTACCTACCTACCTATCTGTCTCTATCAATCTACCTACCTATCTCTATCTATCTACCTACCTACCTATCTCTATCTATCTACCTACCTACCTACCTATCTCTATCTATCTATCTATCTACCTACCTACCTATCTCTATCTATCAATCTACCTACCTACCTATCTGTATCTATCTATCTACCTACCTACCTATCTGTATCTATCAATCTACCTACCTACCTATCTCTATCTATCTATCTACCGACCTACCTATCTGTATTTATCTATCTACCTACCTACCTATCTCTATCAATCTATCTACCTACCTACCTATCTGTATCTATCTATCTATCTACCTAACTACCTATCTCTATCTATCAATCTACCTACCTACCTATCTCTATCTATCTATCTACCTACCTACCTATCTCTATCTATCTATCTACCTACCTACCTATCTGTATCTATCTACCTACCTACCTATCTCTATCTATCTACCTACCTACCTACCTATCTCTATCTATCTACGTACCTACCAATCTGTATCTATCTACCTACCTACCTATCTCTATCTATCTACCTACCTACCTACCTATCTCTATCTATCTACCTACCTACCTACCTATCTGTATTTATCTATCTACCTACCTACCTCTCTCTATCTATCTATCTACCTACCTACCTATCTGTATCTATCTATCTACCTACCTACCTATCTCTATCTATCTACCTACCTACCTACCTATCTGTATCTATCTATCTACCTACCTACCTATCTGTATCTATCAATCTACCTACCTACCTATCTCTATCTATCTATCTACCTACCTACCTATCTGTATCTATCAATCTACCTACCTACCTATCTCTATCTATCTATCTATCTACCTACCTACCTATCTGTATTTATCTATGTACCTACCTACCTATCTCTATCTATCTATATACCTACCTACCTATCTCTATCTATCTACCTACCTACCTATCTCTATCTACCTACCTACCTACTTATCTCCATCTATCTATCTATCTATCTATCTACCTACCTACATATCTGTATCTATCTATCTACCTACCTATCTGTATCTATCAATCTACCTACCTACCTATCTCTATCTATCTATCTACCTACCTACCTATCTCTATCTACCTACCTACCTACCTATCTGTATTTCTCTATCTACCTACCTACCTATCTGTATCTATCTACCTACCTACCTAACTATCTCTACCTACCTACCTACCTATCTCTATCTACCTACCTACCTATCTGTATTTATCTATCTACCTACCTACCTATCTGTATCTATCTATCTACCTACCTACCTATCTGTATCTATCTATCTACCTACCTACCTATCTGTATCTATCAATCTACCTACCTACCTATCTCTATCTATCTACCTACCTACCTATCTGTATCTATCAATCTACCTACCTACCTATCTCTATCTATCTATCTACCTACCTACCTATCTGTCTCTATCAATCTACCTACCTATCTATCTCTATCTATCTACCTACCTACCTATCTCTATCTATCTACCTACCTACCTACCTATCTCTATCTATCTATCTACCTACCTACCTATCTCTATCTATCAATCTACCTACCTACCTATCTGTATCTATCTACCTACCTACATATCTGTATCTATCTACCTACCTACCTACCTATCTGTATTTATCTATCTACCTACCTACCTACATATCAGTATCTATCTATCTACCTACCTATCTGTATCTATCAATCTACATACCTACCTATCTCTATCTACCTACCTACCTACCTATCTGTATTTATCTATCTACCTACCTACCTATCTGTATCTATCTACCTACCTACCTATCTCTACCTACCTACCTACCTACCTACCTACCTATCTCTATCTATCTTCCTACCTACCTACCTATCTGTATTTATCTATCTACCTACCTACCTATCTGTATCTATCTATCTACCTACCTACCTATCTGTATCTATCTATCTACCTACCTACCTATCTGTATCTATCAATCTACCTACCTACCTATCTGTCTCTATCAATCTACCTACCTATCTGTACCTATCTATCTACCTACCAACCGATCTGTATCTATCAATCTACCTACCTACCTATCTCTATCTATCTACCTACCTACCTATCTCTATCTATCTACCTACCTACCTACCTATCTCTATCTATCTATCTATCTACCTACCTACATATCTGTATCTATCTATCTACCTACATATCTGTATTTATCAATCTACCTACCTACCTATCTCTATCTATCTATCTACCTACCTACCTATCTCTATCTACATACCTACCTACCTATCTGTATTTATCTATCTACCTACCTACCTATCTTTATCTATCTACCTACCTACCTATCTCTACCTACCTACCTACCTATCTCTATCTATCTACCTACCTACCTACCTATCTGTATTTATCTATCTACGTACCTACCAATCTGTATCTATCTACCTACCTACCTATCTCTATCTATCTACCTACCTACCTACCTATCTCTATCTATCTACCTACCTACCTACCTATCTGTATTTATCTATCTACCTACCTACCTCTCTCTATCTATCTATCTACCTACCTATCTCTATCTATCTACCTACCTACCTACCTACCTACCTACCTATCTGTATCTATCTATCTACCTACTTACCTATCTGTATCTATCAATCTACCTACCTACCTATCTCTATCTATCTATCTACCTACCTACCTATCTGTATTTATCTATCTACCTACCTACCTATCTCTATCTATCTATATACCTACCTACCTATCTCTATCTATCTACCTACCTACCTATCTCTATCTACCTACCTACCTACTTATCCCCGTCTATCTATCTATCTACCTACCTACCTACCTATCTGTATTTATCTATCTACCTACCTACCTATCTCTATCTATCTATATATATCAATCTACCTACCTACCTATCTCTATCTATCTATCTACCTACCTACCTATCTCTATCTACATACCTACCTACCTATCTGTATTTATCTATCTACCTACCTACCTATCTTTATCTATCTACCTACCTACCTAACTATCTCTACCTACCTACCTACCTACCTATCTCTATCTATCTACCTACCTACCTACCTATCTGTATTTATCTATCTACCTACCTACCTATCTGTATCTATCTATCTACCTACCTACCTATCTGTATCTATCAATCTACCTACTTACCTATCTCTATCTATCTATATACCTACCTACCTATCTCTATCTATCTACCTACCTACCTATCTGTATTTATCTATCTACCTACCTACCTACCTACCTACCTATCTCTATCTATCTATTTACCTACCTACATATCTGTATCTATCTATCTACCTACCTACCTACCTATCTCTATCTATCTACCTACCTACCTATCTGTATCTATCTACCTACCTGCCTAACTATCTCTTTCTATCTACCTACCTACCTAACTATCTCTACCTACCTACCTACCTACCTATCTCTATCTATCTCCCTACCTACCTACCTATCTCTATCTATCTATCTACCTACCTACATATCTGTATCTATCTACCTACCTACCAACCTATCTGTATCTATCTATCTACCTACCTATCTGTTTCTATCAATCTACCTACCTACCTATCTCTATCTATCTACCTACCTACCTATCTCTATCTATCTACCTACCTACCTATATCTATCAATCTACCTACCTACCTATCTCTATCTATCTATCTACCTACCTACCTATCTGTCTCTATCAATCTACCTACCTATCTCTATCTATCTACCTACCTACCTATCTCTATCTATCTACCTACCTACCTACCTATCTCTATCTATCTATCTATCTACCTACCTACCTATCTCTATCTATCAATCTACCTACCTACCTATCTGTATCTATCTATCTACCTACCTACCTATCTGTATCTATCAATCTACCTACCTACCTATCTCTATCTATCTATCTACCGACCTACCTATCTGTATTTATCTATCTACCTACCTACCTATCTCTATCAATCTATCTACCTACCTACCTATCTGTATCTATCTATCTACCTAACTACCTATCTCTATCTATCAATCTACCTACCTACCTATCTCTATCTATCTATCTACCTACCTACCTATCTCTATCTATCTATCTACCTACCTACCTATCTGTATCTATCTACCTACCTACCTATCTCTATCTATCTACCTACCTACCTACCTATCTCTATCTATCTACGTACCTACCAATCTGTATCTATCTACCTACCTACCTATCTCTATCTATCTACCTACCTACCTACCTATCTCTATCTATCTACCTACCTACCTACCTATCTGTATTTATCTATCTACCTACCTACCTCTCTCTATCTATCTATCTACCTACCTACCTATCTGTATCTATCTATCTACCTACCTACCTATCTCTATCTATCTACCTACCTACCTACCTATCTGTATCTATCTATCTACCTACCTACCTATCTGTATCTATCAATCTACCTACCTACCTATCTCTATCTATCTATCTACCTACCTACCTATCTGTATCTATCAATCTACCTACCTACCTATCTCTATCTATCTATCTATCTACCTACCTACCTATCTGTATTTATCTATGTACCTACCTACCTATCTCTATCTATCTATATACCTACCTACCTATCTCTATCTATCTACCTACCTACCTATCTCTATCTACCTACCTACCTACTTATCTCCATCTATCTATCTATCTATCTATCTACCTACCTACATATCTGTATCTATCTATCTACCTACCTATCTGTATCTATCAATCTACCTACCTACCTATCTCTATCTATCTATCTACCTACCTACCTATCTCTATCTACCTACCTACCTACCTATCTGTATTTCTCTATCTACCTACCTACCTATCTGTATCTATCTACCTACCTACCTAACTATCTCTACCTACCTACCTACCTATCTCTATCTACCTACCTACCTATCTGTATTTATCTATCTACCTACCTACCTATCTGTATCTATCTATCTACCTACCTACCTATCTGTATCTATCTATCTACCTACCTACCTATCTGTATCTATCAATCTACCTACCTACCTATCTCTATCTATCTACCTACCTACCTATCTGTATCTATCAATCTACCTACCTACCTATCTCTATCTATCTATCTACCTACCTACCTATCTGTCTCTATCAATCTACCTACCTATCTATCTCTATCTATCTACCTACCTACCTATCTCTATCTATCTACCTACCTACCTACCTATCTCTATCTATCTATCTACCTACCTACCTATCTCTATCTATCAATCTACCTACCTACCTATCTGTATCTATCTACCTACCTACATATCTGTATCTATCTACCTACCTACCTACCTATCTGTATTTATCTATCTACCTACCTACCTACATATCAGTATCTATCTATCTACCTACCTATCTGTATCTATCAATCTACATACCTACCTATCTCTATCTATCTATCTACCTACCTACCTATCTCTATCTACCTACCTACCTACCTATCTGTATTTATCTATCTACCTACCTACCTATCTGTATCTATCTACCTACCTACCTATCTCTACCTACCTACCTACCTACCTACCTACCTACCTATCTCTATCTATCTTCCTACCTACCTACCTATCTGTATTTATCTATCTACCTACCTACCTATCTGTATCTATCTATCTACCTACCTACCTATCTGTATCTATCTATCTACCTACCTACCTATCTGTATCTATCAATCTACCTACCTACCTATCTGTCTCTATCAATCTACCTACCTATCTGTACCTATCTATCTACCTACCAACCGATCTGTATCTATCAATCTACCTACCTACCTATCTCTATCTATCTACCTACCTACCTATCTCTATCTATCTACCTACCTACCTACCTATCTCTATCTATCTATCTATCTACCTACCTACATATCTGTATCTATCTATCTACCTACATATCTGTATTTATCAATCTACCTACCTACCTATCTCTATCTATCTATCTACCTACCTACCTATCTCTATCTACATACCTACCTACCTATCTGTATTTATCTATCTACCTACCTACCTATCTTTATCTATCTACCTACCTACCTATCTCTACCTACCTACCTACCTATCTCTATCTATCTACCTACCTACCTACCTATCTGTATTTATCTATCTACGTACCTACCAATCTGTATCTATCTACCTACCTACCTATCTCTATCTATCTACCTACCTACCTACCTATCTCTATCTATCTACCTACCTACCTACCTATCTGTATTTATCTATCTACCTACCTACCTCTCTCTATCTATCTATCTACCTACCTATCTCTATCTATCTACCTACCTACCTACCTACCTACCTACCTATCTGTATCTATCTATCTACCTACTTACCTATCTGTATCTATCAATCTACCTACCTACCTATCTCTATCTATCTA
Source organism: Crotalus helleri (assembly GCA_024509115.1). Classification (NCBI taxonomy): domain Eukaryota; kingdom Metazoa; phylum Chordata; class Lepidosauria; order Squamata; family Viperidae; genus Crotalus; species Crotalus helleri. Next base: position 29,363 of record JAKSXO010000229.1, read on the forward strand.
TCTACCTACCTACCTATCTGTATTTATCTATCTACCTACCTACCTATCTCTATCTATCTATATACCTACCTACCTATCTCTATCTATCTACCTACCTACCTATCTCTATCTACCTACCTACCTACTTATCCCCGTCTATCTATCTATCTACCTACCTACCTACCTATCTGTATTTATCTATCTACCTACCTACCTATCTCTATCTATCTATATATATCAATCTACCTACCTACCTATCTCTATCTATCTATCTACCTACCTACCTATCTCTATCTACATACCTACCTACCTATCTGTATTTATCTATCTACCTACCTACCTATCTTTATCTATCTACCTACCTACCTAACTATCTCTACCTACCTACCTACCTACCTATCTCTATCTATCTACCTACCTACCTACCTATCTGTATTTATCTATCTACCTACCTACCTATCTGTATCTATCTATCTACCTACCTACCTATCTGTATCTATCAATCTACCTACTTACCTATCTCTATCTATCTATATACCTACCTACCTATCTCTATCTATCTACCTACCTACCTATCTGTATTTATCTATCTACCTACCTACCTACCTATCTCTATCTATCTACCTACCTACCTACCTATCTGTATTTATCTATCTACCTACCTACCTATCTCTATCTATCTATCTACCTACCTACCTATCTGTCTCTATCAATCTACCTACCTATCTATCTCTATCTATCTACCTACCTACCTATCTCTATCTATCTACCTACCTACCTATCTCTATCTATCAATCTACCTACCTACCTATCTGTATCTATCTATCTACCTACCTATCTGTATCTATCTATCTACCTACCTACCTATCTGTATCTATCAATCTACCTACCTATCTATCTCTATATATCTATATACCTACCTATCTCTATCTATCTACCTACCTACCTACCTATCTGTATTTATCTATCTACCTACCTACCTATCTCTATCTATCTATCTACCTACCTACCTATCTGTCTCTATCAATCTACCTACCTATCTATCTCTATCTATCTACCTACCTACCTATCTTTATCTATCTACCTACCTACCTACCTATCTCTATCTATCTATCTACCTACCTATCTCTATCTATCAATCTACCTACCTACCTATCTGTATCTATCTATCTACCTACCTATCTGTATCTATCAATCTACCTACCTACCTATCTCTATCTATCTATCTACCTACCTACCTATCTGTATTTATCTATCTACATACCTACCTATCTCTATCTATCTATCTACCTACCTACATATCTGTATCTATCTACCTACCTACCTACCTATCTGTATTTATCTATCTACCTACCTACCTATCTGTATCTATCAATCTACCTACCTACCTATCTCTATCTATATACCTACCTACCTATCTCTATCTATCTATCTACCTACCTACCTATCTCTATCTATCTACCTACCTACCTATCTATCTCTATCTGTCTATCTACCTACCTACCTATGGTATCTATCTACCTACCTACCTAACTATCTCTTTCTATCTACCTACCTACCTAACTATCTCTACCTACCTACCTACCTACCTATCTCTATCTATCTACCTACCTACCTACCTACCTACCTATCTCTATCTATCTATCTATCTACCTACCTACATATCTGTATCTATCTACCTACCTACCAACCTATCTGTATCTATCTATCTACCTACCTATCTGTTTCTATCAATCTACCTACCTACCTATCTCTATCTATCTACCTACCTACCTATCTCTATCTATCTACCTACCTACCTACCTATATCTATCAATCTACCTACCTACCTATCTCTATCTATCTATCTACCTACCTACCTATCTGTCTCTATCAATCTACCTACCTATCTCTATCTATCTACCTACCTACCTATCTCTATCTATCTACCTACCTACCTACCTATCTCTATCTATCTATCTATCTACCTACCTACCTACCTATCTCTATCTATCAATCTACCTACCTACCTATCTGTATCTATCTATCTACCTACCTACCTATCTGTATCTATCAATCTACCTACCTACCTATCTCTATCTATCTATCTACCGACCTACCTATCTGTATTTATCTATCTACCTACCTACCTATCTCTATCAATCTATCTACCTACCTACCTATCTGTATCTATCTATCTACCTAACTACCTATCTCTATCTATCAATCTACCTACCTACCTATCTCTATCTATCTATCTACCTACCTACCTATCTCTATCTATCTATCTACCTACCTACCTATCTGTATCTATCTACCTACCTACCTATCTCTATCTATCTACCTACCTACCTACCTATCTCTATCTATCTACGTACCTACCAATCTGTATCTATCTACCTACCTACCTATCTCTATCTATCTACCTACCTACCTACCTATCTCTATCTATCTACCTACCTACCTACCTATCTGTATTTATCTATCTACCTACCTACCTCTCTCTATCTATCTATCTACCTACCTACCTATCTGTATCTATCTATCTACCTACCTACCTATCTCTATCTATCTACCTACCTACCTACCTACCTATCTGTATCTATCTATCTACCTACCTACCTATCTGTATCTATCAATCTACCTACCTACCTATCTGTATCTATCTATCTACCTACCTACCTATCTGTATTTATCTATCTACCTACCTACCTATCTCTATCTATCTATATACCTACCTACCTATCTCTATCTATCTACCTACCTACCTATCTCTATCTACCTACCTACCTACTTATCTCCGTCTATCTATCTATCTACCTACCTACCTACCTATCTGTATCTATCAATCTACCTACCTACCTATCTCTATCTATCTATCTACCTACCTACCTATCTGTATTTATCTATCTACCTACCTACCTATCTCTATCTATCTATATACCTACCTACCTATCTCTATCTATCTACCTACCTACCTATCTCTATCTACCTACCTACCTACCTATCTCTATCTATCTATCTACCTACCTACCTATCTCTATCTATCAATCTACCTACCTACCTATCTGTATCTATCTATCTACCTACCTATCTGTATCTATCAATCTACCTACCTACCTATCTCTATCTATCTATCTACCTACCTACCTATCTGTATTTATCTATCTACATACCTACCTATCTCTATCTATCTATCTACCTACCTACATATCTGTATCTATCTACCTACCTACCTACCTATCTGTATTTATCTATCTACCTACCTACCTATCTGTATCTATCTATCTACCTACCTACCTATCTGTATCTATCAATCTACCTACCTACCTATCTCTATCTATCTATATACCTACCTACCTATCTCTATCTATCTATCTACCTACCTACCTATCTCTATCTATCTACCTACCTACCTACCTATCTCTATCTGTCTATCTACCTACCTACCTATCTGTATCTATCTACCTACCTACCTAACTATCTCTTTCTATCTACCTACCTACCTAACTATCTCTACCTACCTACCTACCTACCTATCTCTATCTATCTACCTACCTACCTACCTACCTACCTATCTCTATCTATCTATTTACCTACCTACATATCTGTATCTATCTATCTACCTACCTACCTACCTATCTCTATCTATCTACCTACCTACCTATCTGTATCTATCTACCTACCTGCCTAACTATCTCTTTCTATCTACCTACCTACCTAACTATCTCTACCTACCTACCTACCTACCTATCTCTATCTATCTCCCTACCTACCTACCTATCTCTATCTATCTATCTACCTACCTACATATCTGTATCTATCTACCTACCTACCAACCTATCTGTATCTATCTATCTACCTACCTATCTGTTTCTATCAATCTACCTACCTACCTATCTCTATCTATCTACCTACCTACCTATCTCTATCTATCTACCTACCTACCTATATCTATCAATCTACCTACCTACCTATCTCTATCTATCTATCTACCTACCTACCTATCTGTCTCTATCAATCTACCTACCTATCTCTATCTATCTACCTACCTACCTATCTCTATCTATCTACCTACCTACCTACCTATCTCTATCTATCTATCTATCTACCTACCTACCTATCTCTATCTATCAATCTACCTACCTACCTATCTGTATCTATCTATCTACCTACCTACCTATCTGTATCTATCAATCTACCTACCTACCTATCTCTATCTATCTATCTACCGACCTACCTATCTGTATTTATCTATCTACCTACCTACCTATCTCTATCAATCTATCTACCTACCTACCTATCTGTATCTATCTATCTACCTAACTACCTATCTCTATCTATCAATCTACCTACCTACCTATCTCTATCTATCTATCTACCTACCTACCTATCTCTATCTATCTATCTACCTACCTACCTATCTGTATCTATCTACCTACCTACCTATCTCTATCTATCTACCTACCTACCTACCTATCTCTATCTATCTACGTACCTACCAATCTGTATCTATCTACCTACCTACCTATCTCTATCTATCTACCTACCTACCTACCTATCTCTATCTATCTACCTACCTACCTACCTATCTGTATTTATCTATCTACCTACCTACCTCTCTCTATCTATCTATCTACCTACCTACCTATCTGTATCTATCTATCTACCTACCTACCTATCTCTATCTATCTACCTACCTACCTACCTATCTGTATCTATCTATCTACCTACCTACCTATCTGTATCTATCAATCTACCTACCTACCTATCTCTATCTATCTATCTACCTACCTACCTATCTGTATCTATCAATCTACCTACCTACCTATCTCTATCTATCTATCTATCTACCTACCTACCTATCTGTATTTATCTATGTACCTACCTACCTATCTCTATCTATCTATATACCTACCTACCTATCTCTATCTATCTACCTACCTACCTATCTCTATCTACCTACCTACCTACTTATCTCCATCTATCTATCTATCTATCTATCTACCTACCTACATATCTGTATCTATCTATCTACCTACCTATCTGTATCTATCAATCTACCTACCTACCTATCTCTATCTATCTATCTACCTACCTACCTATCTCTATCTACCTACCTACCTACCTACCTATCTGTATTTCTCTATCTACCTACCTACCTATCTGTATCTATCTACCTACCTACCTAACTATCTCTACCTACCTACCTACCTATCTCTATCTACCTACCTACCTATCTGTATTTATCTATCTACCTACCTACCTATCTGTATCTATCTATCTACCTACCTACCTATCTGTATCTATCTATCTACCTACCTACCTATCTGTATCTATCAATCTACCTACCTACCTATCTCTATCTATCTACCTACCTACCTATCTGTATCTATCAATCTACCTACCTACCTATCTCTATCTATCTATCTACCTACCTACCTATCTGTCTCTATCAATCTACCTACCTATCTATCTCTATCTATCTACCTACCTACCTATCTCTATCTATCTACCTACCTACCTACCTATCTCTATCTATCTATCTACCTACCTACCTATCTCTATCTATCAATCTACCTACCTACCTATCTGTATCTATCTACCTACCTACATATCTGTATCTATCTACCTACCTACCTACCTATCTGTATTTATCTATCTACCTACCTACCTACATATCAGTATCTATCTATCTACCTACCTATCTGTATCTATCAATCTACATACCTACCTATCTCTATCTATCTATCTACCTACCTACCTATCTCTATCTACCTACCTACCTACCTATCTGTATTTATCTATCTACCTACCTACCTATCTGTATCTATCTACCTACCTACCTATCTCTACCTACCTACCTACCTACCTACCTACCTACCTATCTCTATCTATCTTCCTACCTACCTACCTATCTGTATTTATCTATCTACCTACCTACCTATCTGTATCTATCTATCTACCTACCTACCTATCTGTATCTATCTATCTACCTACCTACCTATCTGTATCTATCAATCTACCTACCTACCTATCTGTCTCTATCAATCTACCTACCTATCTGTACCTATCTATCTACCTACCAACCGATCTGTATCTATCAATCTACCTACCTACCTATCTCTATCTATCTACCTACCTACCTATCTCTATCTATCTACCTACCTACCTACCTATCTCTATCTATCTATCTATCTACCTACCTACATATCTGTATCTATCTATCTACCTACATATCTGTATTTATCAATCTACCTACCTACCTATCTCTATCTATCTATCTACCTACCTACCTATCTCTATCTACATACCTACCTACCTATCTGTATTTATCTATCTACCTACCTACCTATCTTTATCTATCTACCTACCTACCTATCTCTACCTACCTACCTACCTATCTCTATCTATCTACCTACCTACCTACCTATCTGTATTTATCTATCTACGTACCTACCAATCTGTATCTATCTACCTACCTACCTATCTCTATCTATCTACCTACCTACCTACCTATCTCTATCTATCTACCTACCTACCTACCTATCTGTATTTATCTATCTACCTACCTACCTCTCTCTATCTATCTATCTACCTACCTATCTCTATCTATCTACCTACCTACCTACCTACCTACCTACCTACCTATCTGTATCTATCTATCTACCTACTTACCTATCTGTATCTATCAATCTACCTACCTACCTATCTCTATCTATCTATCTACCTACCTACCTATCTGTATTTATCTATCTACCTACCTACCTATCTCTATCTATCTATATACCTACCTACCTATCTCTATCTATCTACCTACCTACCTATCTCTATCTACCTACCTACCTACTTATCCCCGTCTATCTATCTATCTACCTACCTACCTACCTATCTGTATTTATCTATCTACCTACCTACCTATCTCTATCTATCTATATATATCAATCTACCTACCTACCTATCTCTATCTATCTATCTACCTACCTACCTATCTGTATTTATCTATCTACATACCTACCTATCTCTATCTATCTATCTACCTACCTACATATCTGTATCTATCTACCTACCTACCTACCTATCTGTATTTATCTATCTACCTACCTACCTATCTGTATCTATCTATCTACCTACCTACCTATCTGTATCTATCAATCTACCTACCTACCTATCTCTATCTATCTATATACCTACCTACCTATCTCTATCTATCTATCTACCTACCTACCTATCTCTATCTATCTACCTACCTACCTACCTATCTCTATCTGTCTATCTACCTACCTACCTATCTGTATCTATCTACCTACCTACCTAACTATCTCTTTCTATCTACCTACCTACCTAACTATCTCTACCTACCTACCTACCTACCTATCTCTATCTATCTACCTACCTACCTACCTACCTATATCTATCTATTTACCTACCTACATATCTGTATCTATCTATCTACCTACCTACCTACCTATCTCTATCTATCTACCTACCTACCTATCTGTATCTATCTACCTACCTGCCTAACTATCTCTTTCTATCTACCTACCTACCTAACTATCTCTACCTACCTACCTACCTACCTATCTCTATCTATCTCCCTACCTACCTACCTATCTCTATCTATCTCCCTACCTACCTACATATCTGTATCTATCTACCTACCTACCAACCTATCTGTATCTATCTATCTACCTACCTATCTGTTTCTATCAATCTACCTACCTACCTATCTCTATCTATCTACCTACCTACCTATCTCTATCTATCTACCTACCTACCTACCTATATCTATCAATCTACCTACCTACCTATCTCTATCTATCTATCTACCTACCTACCTATCTGTCTCTATCAATCTACCTACCTATCTCTATCTATCTATCTATCTATCTACCTACCTACCTATCTCTATCTATCTACCTACCTACCTACCTATCTCTATCTATCTATCTATCTACCTACCTACCTATCTCTATCTATCAATCTACCTACCTACCTATCTGTATCTATCTATCTACCTACCTACCTATCTGTATCTATCAATCTACCTACCTACCTATCTCTATCTATCTATCTACCGACCTACCTATCTGTATTTATCTATCTACCTACCTACCTATCTCTATCAATCTATCTACCTACCTACCTATCTGTATCTATCTATCTACCTAACTACCTATCTCTATCTATCAATCTACCTACCTACCTATCTCTATCTATCTATCTACCTACCTACCTATCTCTATCTATCTATCTACCTACCTACCTATCTGTATCTATCTACCTACCTACCTATCTCTATCTATCTACCTACCTACCTACCTATCTCTATCTATCTACGTACCTACCAATCTGTATCTATCTACCTACCTACCTATCTCTATCTATCTACCTACCTACCTACCTATCTCTATCTATCTACCTACCTACCTACCTATCTGTATTTATCTATCTACCTACCTACCTCTCTCTATCTATCTATCTACCTACCTACCTATCTGTATCTATCTATCTACCTACCTACCTATCTCTATCTATCTACCTACCTACCTACCTACCTATCTGTATCTATCTATCTACCTACCTACCTATCTGTATCTATCAATCTACCTACCTACCTATCTCTATCTATCTATCTACCTACCTACCTATCTGTATCTATCAATCTACCTACCTACCTATCTCTATCTATCTACCTACCTACCTATCTGTATTTATCTATCTACCTACCTACCTATCTCTATCTATCTATATACCTACCTACCTATCTCTATCTATCTACCTACCTACCTATCTCTATCTACCTACCTACCTACTTATCTCCATCTATCTATCTATCTATCTATCTACCTACCTACATATCTGTATCTATCTATCTACCTACCTATCTGTATCTATCAATCTACCTACCTACCTATCTCTATCTATCTATCTACCTACCTACCTATCTCTATCTACCTACCTACCTACCTATCTGTATTTCTCTATCTACCTACCTACCTATCTGTATCTATCTACCTACCTACCTAACTATCTCTACCTACCTACCTACCTATCTCTATCTATCTACCTACCTACCTACCTATCTGTATTTATCTATCTACCTACCTACCTATCTGTATCTATCTATCTACCTACCTACCTATCTGCATCTATCTATCTACCTACCTACCTATCTGTATCTATCAATCTACCTACCTACCTATCTCTATCTATCTACCTACCTACCTATCTGTATCTATCAATCTACCTACCTACCTATCTCTATCTATCTATCTACCTACCTACCTATCTGTCTCTATCAATCTACCTACCTATCTATCTCTATCTATCTACCTACCTACCTATCTCTATCTATCTACCTACCTACCTACCTATCTCTATCTATCTATCTACTTACCTACCTATCTCTATCTATCAATCTACCTACCTACCTATCTGTATCTATCTACCTACCTACATATCTGTATCTATCTACCTACCTACCTACCTATCTGTATTTATCTATCTACCTACCTACCTACATATCAGTATCTATCTATCTACCTACCTATCTGTATCTATCAATCTACATACCTACCTATCTCTATCTATCTATCTACCTACCTACCTATCTCTACCTACCTACCTACCTACCTATCTGTATTTATCTATCTACCTACCTACCTATCTGTATCTATCTACCTACCTACCTATCTCTACCTACCTACCTACCTACCTACCTATCTCTATCTATCTTCCTACCAACCTACCTATCTGTATTTATCTATCTACCTACCTACCTATCTGTATCTATCTATCTACCTACCTACCTATCTGTATCTATCTATCTACCTACCTACCTATCTGTATCTATCAATCTACCTACCTACCTATCTCTATCTATCTATCTACCTACCTACCTATCTGTCTCTATCAATCTACCTACCTATCTGTACCTATCTATCTACCAACCAACCGATCTGTATCTATCAATCTACCTACCTACCTATCTCTATCTATCTACCTACCTACCTATCTCTATCTATCTACCTACCTACCTACCTATCTCTATCTATCTATCTATCTACCTACCTACATATCTGTATCTATCTATCTACCTACATATCTGTATTTATCAATCTACCTACCTACCTATCTCTATCTATCTATCTACCTACCTACCTATCTCTATCTACATACCTACCTACCTATCTGTATTTATCTATCTACCTACCTACCTATCTCTATCTACCTACCTACCTATCTGTATCTATCAATCTACCTACCTACCTATCTCTATCTATCTATCTACCTACCTACCTATCTCTATCTATCTATCTACCTACCTACCTATCTCTATCTATCTACCTACCTACCTACCTATCTTTATCTATCAATCTACCTACATATCCTATCTCTATCTATCTATCTACCTACCTACCTATCTGTCTCTATCAATCTACCTACCTATCTATCTCTATCTACCTACCTACCTACCTATCTCTATCTATCTACCTACCTACCTACCTATCTCTATCTATCTATCTACCTACCTACCTATCTCTATCTATCAATCTACCTACCTACCTATCTGTATCTATCTATCTACCTACCTACCTATCTGTATCTATCAATCTACCTACCTACCTATCTCTATCTATCTATCTACCGACCTACCTATCTGTATTTATCTATCTACCTACCTACCTATCTCTATCTATCTATCTACCTACCTACCTATCTGTATCTATCTACCTACCTACCTATCTCTATCTATCAATCTACCTACGTATTTATCTCTATCTATTTATCTACCTACCTACCTATCTCTATCTATCTATCTACCTACCTACCTATCTGTATTTATCTACCTACCTACCTATCTCTATCTATCTACCTACCTACCTACCTATCTCTATCTATCTACCTCCCTACCTACCTATCTGTATCTATCTACCTACCTACCTATCTCTATCTATCTACCTACCTACCTACCTATCTCTATCTATCTACCTACCTACCTATCTGTATTTATCTATCTACCTACCTACCTCTCTCTATCTATCTATCTACGTACCTACCTATCTGTATCTATCAATCTACCTACCTACCTATCTCTATCTATCTATCTACCTACCTACCTATCTGTATCTATCTATCTACCTACCTACCTATCTCTATCTATCTATATACCTACCTACCTATCTCTATCTATCTACCTACCTACCTACCTATCTGTATCTATCAATCTACCTACCTGCCTATCTCTATCTATCTACCTACCTACCTACCTATCTCTATCTATCTATCTATCTACCTACCTACATATCTGTATCTATCTATCTACTTACCTATCTGTATCTATCAATCTACCTACCTACCTATCTCTATCTATCTACCTACCTACCTATCTCTATCTACCTACCTACCTACCTATCTGTATTTCTCTATCTACCTACCTACCTATCTGTATCTATCTACCTACCTACCTATCTATCTCTATCTATCTACCTACCTACCTATCTCTATCAATCTACCTACCTACCTATCTGTATCTATCTATCTACCTACCTACCTACTGTATCTATCAATCTACCTACCTACCTATCACTATCTATCTATCTACCTACCTACCTATCTGTATTTATCTATCTACATACCTACCTATCTCTATCTATCTATCTACCTACCTACCTATCTGTATCTATCTACCTACCTACCTACCTATCTGTATTTATCTACCTACCTACCTATCTGTATCTACCTACCTACCTACCTATCTGTATTTATCTATCTACCTACCTACCTATCTCTGTCTATCTACCTACCTACCTACCTATCTCTATCTATCTACCTACCTACCTATCTCTATCTATCAATCTACCTACCTACCAATCTGTATCTATCTATCTACCTACCTACCTACTGTATCTATCAATCTACCTACCTACCTATCACTATCTATCTATCTACCTACCTACCTATCTGTATTTATCTATCTACATACCTACCTATCTCTATCTATCTATCTACCTACCTACCTATCTGTATCTATCTACCTACCTACCTACCTATCTGTATTTATCTACCTACCTACCTACCTATCTGTATCTACCTACCTACCTACCTATCTGTATTTATCTATCTACCTACCTACCTATCTCTATCTATCTATCTACCTACCTACCTATCTGTATCTATCAATCTACCTACCTACCTATCTCTATCTATCTATCTACCTACCTACCTATCTCTATCTATCTATCTACCTACCTACCTATCTCTATCTATCTACCTACCTACCTACCTATCTTTATCTATCAATCTACCTACCTACCTATCTCTATCTATCTATCTACCTACCTACCTATCTCTATCTATCTACCTACCTACCTACCTATCTCTATCTATCTACCTACCTACCTATCTCTATCTATCTATCTATCTATCTACCTACCTATCTCTATCTATCTACCTACCTACCTATCTCTATCTATCTATCTACCTACCTATCTCTATCTATCTATCTACCTACCTATCTCTATCTATCTATCTACCTACCTACCTACCTATCTGTCTCTATCAATCTACCTACCTATCTATCTCTATCTATCTACCTACCTACCTATCTGTATCTATCAATCTACCTACCTACCTATCTCTATCTATCTATCTACCTACCTACCTATCTGTATCTATCAATCTACCAACCTACCTATCTCTATCTATCTATATACCTACCTACCTATCTCTATCTATCTATCTATCTATCTATCTATCTATCTATCTATCTATCTATCTATCTATCTATCTATCTATCTATCTATCTATCTATCTATCTATCTATCCATCTACCTACCTATCTGTATCTATCAATCTACCTACCTACCTATCTCTATCTATCTATCTACCTACCTACCTATCTCTATCTACCTACCTACCTACCTATCTGTATTTCTCTATCTACCTACCTACCTATCTGTATCTATCTACCTACCTACCTAACTATCTCTACCTACCTACCTACCTACCTATCTCTATCTATCTACCTACCTACCTACCTATCTGTATTTATCTATCTACCTACCTACCTATCTGTATCTATCTATCTACCTACCTACCTATCTGTATCTATCTATCTACCTACCTATCTGTATCTATCAATCTACCTACCTACCTATCTCTATCTATCTATCTACCTACCTACCTATCTGTCTCTATCAATCTACCTACCTATCTATCTCTATCTATCTACCTACCTACCTATCTGTATCTATCAATCTACCTACCTACCTATCTCTATCTATCTATCTACCTACCTACCTATCTGTCTCTATCAATCTACCTACCTACCTATCTCTATCTATCTACCTACCTACCTATCTCTATCTATCTACCTACCTACCTACCTATCTCTATCTATCTATCTACCTACCTACCTATCTGTATCTATCAATCTACCTACCTACCTATCTGTATCTATCTATCTACCTACCTACCTATCTCTATCTATCTATATACCTACCTACCTATCTCTATCTATCTATCTACCTACCTACCTATCTCTATCTATCTACCTACCTACCTACCTATCTCTATCTGTCTATCTACCTACCTACCTATCTGTATCTATCTACCTACCTACCTAACTATCTCTTTCTATCTACCTACCTACCTAACTATCTCTACCTACCTACCTACCTACCTATCTCTATCTATCTACCTACCTACCTACCTATATCTATCTATTTACCTACCTACATATCTGTATCTATCTATCTACCTACCTACCTACCTATCTCTATCTATCTACCTACCTACCTATCTGTATCTATCTACCTACCTGCCTAACTATCTCTTTCTATCTACCTACCTACCTAACTATCTCTACCTACCTACCTACCTACCTATCTCTATCTATCTCCCTACCTACCTACCTATCTCTATCTATCTCCCTACCTACCTACATATCTGTATCTATCTACCTACCTACCAACCTATCTGTATCTATCTATCTACCTACCTATCTGTTTCTATCAATCTACCTACCTACCTATCTCTATCTATCTACCTACCTACCTATCTCTATCTATCTACCTACCTACCTACCTATATCTATCAATCTACCTACCTACCTATCTCTATCTATCTATCTACCTACCTACCTATCTGTCTCTATCAATCTACCTACCTATCTCTATCTATCTATCTATCTACCTACCTACCTATCTCTATCTATCTACCTACCTACCTACCTATCTCTATCTATCTATCTATCTACCTACCTACCTATCTCTATCTATCAATCTACCTACCTACCTATCTGTATCTATCTATCTACCTACCTACCTATCTGTATCTATCAATCTACCTACCTACCTATCTCTATCTATCTATCTACCGACCTACCTATCTGTATTTATCTATCTACCTACCTACCTATCTCTATCAATCTATCTACCTACCTACCTATCTGTATCTATCTATCTACCTAACTACCTATCTCTATCTATCAATCTACCTACCTACCTATCTCTATCTATCTATCTACCTACCTACCTATCTCTATCTATCTATCTACCTACCTACCTATCTGTATCTATCTACCTACCTACCTATCTCTATCTATCTACCTACCTACCTACCTATCTCTATCTATCTACGTACCTACCAATCTGTATCTATCTACCTACCTACCTATCTCTATCTATCTACCTACCTACCTACCTATCTCTATCTATCTACCTACCTACCTACCTATCTGTATTTATCTATCTACCTACCTACCTCTCTCTATCTATCTATCTACCTACCTACCTATCTGTATCTATCTATCTACCTACCTACCTATCTCTATCTATCTACCCACCTACCTACCTACCTATCTGTATCTATCTATCTACCTACCTACCTATCTGTATCTATCAATCTACCTACCTACCTATCTCTATCTATCTATCTACCTACCTACCTATCTGTATCTATCAATCTACCTACCTACCTATCTCTATCTATCTACCTACCTACCTATCTGTATTTATCTATCTACCTACCTACCTATCTCTATCTATCTATATACCTACCTACCTATCTCTATCTATCTACCTACCTACCTATCTCTATCTACCTACCTACCTACTTATCTCCATCTATCTATCTATCTATCTACCTACCTACATATCTGTATCTATCTATCTACCTACCTATCTGTATCTATCAATCTACCTACCTACCTATCTCTATCTATCTATCTACCTACCTACCTATCTCTATCTACCTACCTACCTACCTATCTGTATTTCTCTATCTACCTACCTACCTATCTGTATCTATCTACCTACCTACCTAACTATCTCTACCTACCTACCTACCTATCTCTATCTATCTACCTACCTACCTACCTATCTGTATTTATCTATCTACCTACCTACCTATCTGTATCTATCTATCTACCTACCTACCTATCTGTATCTATCTATCTACCTACCTACCTATCTGTATCTATCAATCTACCTACCTACCTATCTCTATCTATCTACCTACCTACCTATCTGTATCTATCAATCTACCTACCTACCTATCTCTATCTATCTATCTACCTACCTACCTATCTGTCTCTATCAATCTACCTACCTATCTATCTCTATCTATCTACCTACCTACCTATCTCTATCTATCTACCTACCTACCTACCTATCTCTATCTATCTATCTACTTACCTACCTATCTCTATCTATCAATCTACCTACCTACCTATCTGTATCTATCTACCTACCTACATATCTGTATCTATCTACCTACCTACCTACCTATCTGTATTTATCTATCTACCTACCTACCTACATATCAGTATCTATCTATCTACCTACCTATCTGTATCTATCAATCTACATACCTACCTATCTCTATCTATCTATCTACCTACCTACCTATCTCTACCTACCTACCTACCTACCTATCTGTATTTATCTATCTACCTACCTACCTATCTGTATCTATCTACCTACCTACCTATCTCTACCTACCTACCTACCTACCTATCTCTATCTATCTTCCTACCAACCTACCTATCTGTATTTATCTATCTACCTACCTACCTACCTATCTGTATCTATCTATCTACCTACCTACCTATCTGTATCTATCTATCTACCTACCTACCTATCTGTATCTATCAATCTACCTACCTACCTATCTCTATCTATCTATCTACCTACCTACCTATCTGTCTCTATCAATCTACCTACCTATCTGTACCTATCTATCTACCTACCAACCGATCTGTATCTATCAATCTACCTACCTACCTATCTCTATCTATCTATTTACCTACCTATCTCTATCTATCTACCTACCTACCTACCTATCTCTATCTATCTATCTATCTACCTACCTACATATCTGTATCTATCTATCTACCTACATATCTGTATTTATCAATCTACCTACCTACCTATCTCTATCTATCTACCTACCTACCTATCTGTATCTATCAATCTACCTACCTACCTATCTCTATCTATCTATCTACCTACCTACCTATCTGTCTCTATCAATCTACCTACCTACCTATCTCTATCTATCTATCTACCTACCTACCTATCTCTATCTATCTATCTACCTACCTACCTATCTCTATCTACCTACCTACCTACCTACCTATCTTTATCTATCAATCTACCTACATATCCTATCTCTATCTATCTATCTACCTACCTACCTACCTATCTGTCTCTATCAATCTACCTACCTATCTATCTCTATCTACCTACCTACCTACCTATCTCTATCTATCTACCTACCTACCTACCTATCTCTATCTATCTATCTACCTACCTACCTATCTCTATCTATCAATCTACCTACCTACCTATCTCTATCTATCTACCTACCTACCTATCTCTATCTATCTACCTACCTACCTACCTATCTCTATCTATCTATCTATCTACCTACCTACATATCTGTATCTATCTATCTACCTACATATCTGTATTTATCAATCTACCTACCTACCTATCTCTATCTATCTATCTACCTACCTACCTATCTCTATCTACATACCTACCTACCTATCTGTATTTATCTATCTACCTACCTACCTATCTCTATCTACCTACCTACCTATCTGTATCTATCAATCTACCTACCTACCTATCTCTATCTATCTATCTACCTACCTACCTATCTCTATCTATCTATCTACCTACCTACCTATCTCTATCTATCTACCTACCTACCTACCTATCTTTATCTATCAATCTACCTACATATCCTATCTCTATCTATCTATCTACCTACCTACCTACCTATCTGTCTCTATCAATCTACCTACCTATCTATCTCTATCTACCTACCTACCTACCTATCTCTACCTACCTACCTACCTACCTATCTCTATCTATCTATCTACCTACCTACCTATCTCTATCTATCAATCTACCTACCTACCTATCTGTATCTATCTATCTACCTACCTACCTATCTGTATCTATCAATCTACCTACCTACCTATCTCTATCTATCTATCTACCGACCTACCTATCTGTATTTATCTATCTACCTACCTACCTATCTCTATCTATCTATCTACCTACCTACCTATCTGTATCTATCTACCTACCTACCTATCTCTATCTATCAATCTACCTACCTATTTATCTCTATCTATCTATCTACCTACCTACCTATCTCTATCTATCTATCTACCTACCTACCTATCTGTATCTATCTACCTACCTACCTATCTCTATCTATCTACCTACCTACCTACCTATCTCTATCTATCTACCTCCCTACCTACCTATCTGTATCTATCTACCTACCTACCTATCTCTATCTATCTACCTACCTACCTACCTATCTCTATCTATCTACCTACCTACCTATCTGTATTTATCTATCTACCTACCTACCTCTCTCTATCTATCTATCTACGTACCTACCTATCTGTATCTATCAATCTACCTACCTACCTATCTCTATCTATCTATCTACCTACCTACCTATCTGTATCTATCTATCTACCTACCTACCTATCTCTATCTATCTATATACCTACCTACCTATCTCTATCTATCTACCTACCTACCTACCTATCTGTATCTATCAATCTACCTACCTGCCTATCTCTATCTACCTACCTACCTACCTACCTATCTCTATCTATCTATCTATCTATCTATCTATCTATCTATCTATCTATCTATCTATCTACCTACCTACATATCTGTATCTATCTATCTACTTACCTATCTGTATCTATCAATCTACCTACCTACCTATCTCTATCTATCTACCTACCTACCTATCTCTATCTACCTACCTACCTACCTATCTGTATTTCTCTATCTACCTACCTACCTATCTGTATCTATCTACCTACCTACCTATCTATCTCTATCTATCTACCTACCTACCTATCTCTATCAATCTACCTACCTACCTATCTGTATCTATCTATCTACCTACCTACCTACTGTATCTATCAATCTACCTACCTACCTATCACTATCTATCTATCTACCTACCTACCTATCTGTATTTATCTATCTACATACCTACCTATCTCTATCTATCTATCTACCTACCTACCTATCTGTATCTATCTACCTACCTACCTACCTATCTGTATTTATCTACCTACCTACCTATCTGTATCTACCTACCTACCTACCTATCTGTATTTATCTATCTACCTACCTACCTATCTCTGTCTATCTACCTACCTACCTACCTATCTCTATCTATCTACCTACCTACCTATCTCTATCTATCAATCTACCTACCTACCTATCTGTATCTATCTATCTACCTACCTACCTACTGTATCTATCAATCTACCTACCTACCTATCACTATCTATCTATCTACCTACCTACCTATCTGTATTTATCTATCTACATACCTACCTATCTCTATCTATCTATCTACCTACCTACCTATCTGTATCTATCTACCTACCTACCTACCTATCTGTATTTATCTACCTACCTACCTACCTATCTGTATCTACCTACCTACCTACCTATCTGTATTTATCTATCTACCTACCTACCTATCTCTATCTATCTATCTACCTACCTACCTATCTGTATCTATCAATCTACCTACCTACCTATCTCTATCTATCTATCTACCTACCTACCTATCTCTATCTATCTATCTACCTACCTACCTATCTCTATCTATCTACCTACCTACCTACCTATCTTTATCTATCAATCTACCTACCTACCTATCTCTATCTATCTATCTACCTACCTACCTATCTCTATCTATCTACCTACCTACCTACCTATCTCTATCTATCTACCTACCTACCTATCTCTATCTATCTATCTATCTATCTATCTATCTATCTACCTACCTATCTCTATCTATCTACCTACCTACCTATCTCTATCTATCTATCTACCTACCTATCTCTATCTATCTATCTACCTACCTATCTCTATCTATCTATCTACCTACCTACCTACCTATCTGTCTCTATCAATCTACCTACCTATCTATCTCTATCTATCTACCTACCTACCTATCTGTATCTATCAATCTACCTACCTACCTATCTCTATCTATCTATCTATCTACCTACCTACCTATCTGTATCTATCAATCTACCTACCTACCTATCTCTATCTATCTATATACCTACCTACCTATCTCTATCTATCTATCTATCTATCTATCTATCTATCTATCTATCTATCTATCTATCTATCTATCTATCCATCTACCTACCTATCTGTATCTATCAATCTACCTACCTACCTATCTCTATCTATCTATCTACCTACCTACCTATCTCTATCTACCTACCTACCTACCTATCTGTATTTCTCTATCTACCTACCTACCTATCTGTATCTATCTACCTACCTACCTAACTATCTCTACCTACCTACCTACCTACCTACCTATCTCTATCTATCTACCTACCTACCTACCTATCTGTATTTATCTATCTACCTACCTACCTATCTGTATCTATCTATCTACCTACCTACCTATCTGTATCTATCTATCTACCTACCTATCTGTATCTATCAATCTACCTACCTACCTATCTCTATCTATCTATCTACCTACCTACCTATCTGTCTCTATCAATCTACCTACCTATCTATCTCTATCTATCTACCTACCTACCTATCTGTATCTATCAATCTACCTACCTACCTATCTCTATCTATCTATCTACCTACCTACCTATCTGTCTCTATCAATCTACCTACTTACCTATCTCTATCTATCTACCTACCTACCTATCTCTATCTATCTACCTACCTACCTACCTATCTCTATCTATCTATCTACCTACCTACCTATCTGTATCTATCAATCTACCTACCTACCTATCTGTATCTATCTATCTACCTACCTACCTATCTCTATCTATCTATATACCTACCTACCTATCTCTATCTATCTACCTACCTACCTATCTGTATTTATCTATCTACCTACCTACCTATCTCTATCTATCTATCTACCTACCTACCTATCTGTCTCTATCAATCTACCTACCTATCTATCTCTATCTATCTACCTACCTACCTATCTCTATCTATCTACCTACCAACCTACCTATCTCTATCTATCTATCTACCTACCTACCTATCTCTATCTATCAATCTACCTACCTACCTACCTATCTATATCTATCTATCTACCTACCTACCTATCTGTATCTATCAATCTACCTACCTACCTATCTCTATCTATCTATCTACCTACCTACCTATCTGTATTTATCTATCTACATACCTACCTATCTCTATCTATCTATCTACCTACCTACATATCTGTATCTATCTACCTACCTACCTACCTATCTGTATTTATCTATCTACCTACCTACCTATCTGTATCTATCTATCTACCTACCTACCTATCTGTATCTATCAATCTACCTACCTACCTATCTCTTTCTATCTATATACCTACCTACCTATCTCTATCTATCTACCTACCTACCTACCTCTCTGTATTTATCTATCTACCTACCTACCTATCTCTATCTATCTATCTACCTACCTACCTATCTGTATCTATCAATCTACCTACCTACCAATCTCTATCTATCTATCTACCTACCTACCTATCTCTATCTATCTATCTACCTACCTACCTATCTCTATCTATCTACCTACCTACCTACCTATATTTTTCTATCAATCTACCTACCTACCTATCTCTATCTATCTATCTACCTACCTACCTATCTGTCTCTATCAATCTACCTACCTATCTATCTCTATCTACCTACCTACCTACCTATCTCTATCTATCTACCTACCTACCTACCTATCTCTATCTATCTATCTATCTATCTATCTACCTACCTACCTATCTCTATCTATCAATCTACCTACCTACCTATCTGTATCTATCTATCTACCTACCTACCTATCTGTATCTATCAATCTACCTACCTACCTATCTCTATCTATCTATCTACCGACCTACCTGTCTGTATTTATCTATCTACCTACCTACCTATCTCTATCTATCTATCTACCTACCTACCTATCTGTATCTATCTATCTACCTACCTACCTATCTGTATTTATCTATCTACCTACCTACCTCTCTCTATCTATCTATCTACCTACCTACCTATCTGTATTTATCTATCTACCTACCTACCTATCTCTATCTATCTATCTACCTACCTACCTATCTGTATCTATCTACCTACCTACCTATCTCTATCTATCAATCTACCTACCTACCTATCTCTATCTATCTATCTACCTACCTACCTATCTCTATCTATCTATCTACCTACCTACCTATCTGTATCTATCTACCTACCTACCTATCTCTATCTATCTACCTACCTACCTACCTATCACTATCTATCTACCTACCTACCTATCTGTATCTATCTACCTATCTACCTATCTCTATCTATCTACCTACCTACCTACCTATCTCTATCTATCTACCTACCTACCTACCTATCTGTATTTATCTATCTACCTACCTACCTCTCTCTATCTATCTATCTACCTACCTACCTATCTGTATCTATCAATCTAACTACCTACCTATCTCTATCTATCTATCTACCTACCTACCTATCTGTATTTATCTATCTACCTACCTATCTCTATCTATCTATCTACCTACCTACCTATCTCTATCTATCTACCTACCTACCTACCTATCTGTATTTATCTATCTACCTACCTACCTCTCTCTATCTATCTATCTACCTACCTACCTATCTGTATCTATCAATCTAACTACCTACCTATCTCTATCTATCTATCTACCTACCTACCTATCTGTATTTATCTATCTACCTACCTATCTCTATCTATCTATCTACCTACCTACCTATCTCTATCTATCTATCTACCTACCTACCTATCTGTATCTATCAATCTACCTACCTACCTATCTCTATCTATCAATATACCTACCTACCTATCTCTATCTATCTACCTACCTACCTACCTATCTCTATCTATCTATCTATCTACCTACCTACCTATCTCTATCTACCTACCTACCTACCTATCTGTATTTCTCTATCTACCTACCTACCTATCTGTATCTATCTACCTACCGACCTAACTATCTCTACCTACCTACCTATCTCTATCTATCTACCTACCTACCTACCTATCTGTATTTATCTATCTACCTACCTACCTATCTGTATCTATCTATCTATCTACCTACCTACCTATCTGTATCTATCTATCTACCTACCTACCTATCTGTATCTATAAATCTACCTACCTACCTATCTGTATCTATCTATCTACCTACCTACCTATCTGTATCTATCTATCTACCTACCTACCTATCTGTATCTATCAATCTACCTACCTACCTATCTCTATCTATCTACCTACCTACCTATCTGTATCTATCTATCTACCTACCTACCTATCTGTATCTATCTATCTACCTACCTACCTATCTGTATCTATCAATCTACCTACCTACCTATCTCTATCTATCTATATACCTACCTACCTATCTCTATCTATCTACCTACCTACCTATCTCTATCTATCTATATACCTACCTACCTATCTCTATCTATCTACCTACCTACCTACCTATCTGTATTTATCTATCTACCTACCTACCTATCTCTATCTATCTATCTACCTACCTACCTATCTGTCTCTATCAATCTACCTACCTATCTATATCTATCTATCTACCTACCTACCTATCTGTATCTATCAATCTACCTACCTACCTATCTCTATCTATCTACCTACCTACCTATCTGTATTTATCTATCTACATACCTACCTATCTCTATCTATCTATCTACCTACCTACATATCTGTATCTATCTACCTACCTACCTACCTATCTGTATTTATCTATCTACCTACCTACCTATCTGTATCTATCTATCTACCTACCTACCTATCTGTATCTATCAATCTACCTACCTACCTATCTCTATCTATCTATATACCTACCTACCTATCTATATCTATCTACATACCTACCTACCTATCTGTATTTATCTATCTACCTACCTACCTATCTCTATCTATCTATCTATCTACCTACCTACCTATCTGTATCTATCAATCTACCTACCTACCTATCTCTATCTATCTATCTACCTACCTACCTATCTCTATCTATCTATCTATCTACCTACCTACCTATCTCTATCTATCTACCTACCTACCTACCTATATTTTTCTATCAATCTACCTACCTACCTATCTCTATCTATCTATCTATCTACCTACCTACCTATCTGTCTCTATCAATCTACCTACCTATCTATCTCTATCTACCTACCTACCTACCTATCTCTATCTATCTACCTACCTACCTACCTATCTCTATCTATCTATCTATCTATCTACCTACCTATCTCTATCTATCAATCTACCTACCTACCTATCTGTATCTATCTATCTACCTACCTACCTATCTGTATCTATCAATCTACCTACCTACCTATCTCTATCTATCTATCTACCGACCTACCTGTCTGTATTTATCTATCTACCTACCTACCTATCTCTATCTATCTACCTACCTACCTATCTGTATCTATCTATCTACCTACCTACCTATCTCTATCTATCAATCTACCTACCTACCTATCTCTATCTATCTATCTACCTACCTACCTATCTGTATTTATCTATCTACCTACCTACCTATCTCTATCTATCTATCTACCTACCTACCTATCTGTATCTATCTATCTACCTACCTACCTATCTCTATCTATCAATCTACCTACCTACCTATCTCTATCTATCTATCTACCTACCTACCTATCTCTATCTATCTATCTACCTACCTACCTATCTGTATCTATCTACCTACCTACCTATCTCTATCTATCTACCTACCTACCTACCTATCTCTATCTATCTACCTACCTACCTATCTGTATCTATCTACCTATCTACCTATCTCTATCTATCTACCTACCTACCTACCTATCTCTATCTATCTACCTACCTACCTACCTACCTATCTGTATTTATCTATCTATCTACCTACCTCTCTCTATCTATATACCTACCTACCTATCTGTATCTATCAATCTAACTACCTACCTATCTCTATCTATCTATCTACCTACCTACCTATCTGTATTTATCTATCTACCTACCTATCTCTATCTATCTATCTACCTACCTACCTATCTCTATCTATCTATCTACCTACCTACCTATCTGTATCTATCAATCTACCTACCTACCTATCTCTATCTATCTATATACCTACCTACCTATCTCTATCTATCTACCTACCTACCTACCTATCTCTATCTATCTATCTACCTACCTACCTATCTCTATCTACCTACCTACCTACCTATCTGTATTTCTCTATCTACCTACCTACCTATCTGTATCTACCTACCTACCTAACTATCTCTACCTACCTACCTATCTCTATCTATCTACCTACCTACCTACCTATCTGTATTTATCTATCTACCTACCTACCTATCTGTATCTATCTATCTACCTACCTACCTATCTGTATCTATCTATCTACCTACCTAGCTATCTGTATCTATAAATCTACCTACCTACCTATCTGTATCTATCTATCTACCTACCTACCTATCTGTATCTATCTATCTACCTACCTACCTATCTGTATCTATCTATCTACCTACCTACCTATCTCTATCTATCTATCTACCTACCTACCTATCTGTATCTATCTATCTACCTACCTACCTATCTGTATCTATCTATCTACCTACCTACCTATCTGTATCTATCAATCTACCTACCTACCTATCTCTATCTATCTACATACCTACCTACATATCTCTATCTATCTACCTACCTACCTACCTATCTGTATCTATCTACCTACCTACCTATCTCTATCTATCTATCTACCTACCTACCTATCTGTATCTATCTATCTACCTACCTACCTATCTGTATCTATCAATCTACCTACCTACCTATCTCTATCTATCTATCTACCTACCTACCTATCTCTATCTATCTATCTACCTACCTACCTATCTCTATCTATCTACCTACCTACCTACCTATCTTTATCTATCAATCTACCTACCTACCTATCTCTATCTATCTATCTACCTACCTACCTATCTCTATCTATCTACCTACCTACCTACCTATCTCTATCTATCTACCTACCTACCTATCTCTATCTATCTATCTATCTATCTATCTACCTACCTATCTCTATCTATCTACCTACCTACCTATCTCTATCTATCTATCTACCTACCTATCTCTATCTATCTATCTACCTACCTATCTCTATCTATCTATCTACCTACCTACCTACCTATCTGTCTCTATCAATCTACCTACCTATCTATCTCTATCTATCTACCTACCTACCTATCTGTATCTATCAATCTACCTACCTACCTATCTCTATCTATCTATCTACCTACCTACCTATCTGTATCTATCAATCTACCTACCTACCTATCTCTATCTATCTATATACCTACCTACCTATCTCTATCTATCTATCTATCTATCTATCTATCTATCTATCTATCTATCTATCTATCTATCTATCCATCTACCTACCTATCTGTATCTATCAATCTACCTACCTACCTATCTCTATCTATCTATCTACCTACCTACCTATCTCTATCTACCTACCTACCTACCTATCTGTATTTCTCTATCTACCTACCTACCTATCTGTATCTATCTACCTACCTACCTAACTATCTCTACCTACCTACCTACCTACCTATCTCTATCTATCTACCTACCTACCTACCTATCTGTATTTATCTATCTACCTACCTACCTATCTGTATCTATCTATCTACCTACCTACCTATCTGTATCTATCTATCTACCTACCTATCTGTATCTATCAATCTACCTACCTACCTATCTCTATCTATCTATCTACCTACCTACCTATCTGTCTCTATCAATCTACCTACCTATCTATCTCTATCTATCTACCTACCTACCTATCTGTATCTATCAATCTACCTACCTACCTATCTCTATCTATCTATCTACCTACCTACCTATCTGTCTCTATCAATCTACCTACTTACCTATCTCTATCTATCTACCTACCTACCTATCTCTATCTATCTACCTACCTACCTACCTATCTCTATCTATCTATCTACCTACCTACCTATCTGTATCTATCAATCTACCTACCTACCTATCTGTATCTATCTATCTACCTACCTACCTATCTCTATCTATCTATATACCTACCTACCTATCTCTATCTATCTACCTACCTACCTATCTGTATTTATCTATCTACCTACCTACCTATCTCTATCTATCTATCTACCTACCTACCTATCTGTCTCTATCAATCTACCTACCTATCTATCTCTATCTATCTACCTACCTACCTATCTCTATCTATCTACCTACCAACCTACCTATCTCTATCTATCTATCTACCTACCTACCTATCTCTATCTATCAATCTACCTACCTACCTACCTATCTATATCTATCTATCTACCTACCTACCTATCTGTATCTATCAATCTACCTACCTACCTATCTCTATCTATCTATCTACCTACCTACCTATCTGTATTTATCTATCTACATTCCTACCTATCTCTATCTATCTATCTACCTACCTACATATCTGTATCTATCTACCTACCTACCTACCTATCTGTATTTATCTATCTACCTACCTACCTATCTGTATCTATCTATCTACCTACCTACCTATCTGTATCTATCAATCTACCTACCTACCTATCTCTTTCTATCTATATACCTACCTACCTATCTCTATCTATCTACCTACCTACCTACCTATCTGTATTTATCTATCTACCTACCTACCTATCTCTATCTATCTATCTACCTACCTACCTATCTGTATCTATCAATCTACCTACCTACCAATCTCTATCTATCTATCTACCTACCTACCTATCTCTATCTATCTATCTACCTACCTACCTATCTCTATCTATCTACCTACCTACCTACCTATATTTTTCTATCAATCTACCTACCTACCTATCTCTATCTATCTATCTACCTACCTACCTATCTGTCTCTATCAATCTACCTACCTATCTATCTCTATCTACCTACCTACCTACCTATCTCTATCTATCTACCTACCTACCTACCTATCTCTATCTATCTATCTATCTATCTACCTACCTACCTATCTCTATCTATCAATCTACCTACCTACCTATCTGTATCTATCTATCTACCTACCTACCTATCTGTATCTATCAATCTACCTACCTACCTATCTCTATCTATCTATCTACCGACCTACCTGTCTGTATTTATCTATCTACCTACCTACCTATCTCTATCTATCTATCTACCTACCTACCTATCTGTATCTATCTATCTACCTACCTACCTATCTGTATTTATCTATCTACCTACCTACCTCTCTCTATCTATCTATCTACCTACCTACCTATCTGTATTTATCTATCTACCTACCTACCTATATCTATCTATCTACCTACCTACCTATCTGTATCTATCTACCTACCTACCTATCTCTATCTATCAATCTACCTACCAACCTATCTCTATCTATCTATCTACCTACCTACCTATCTCTATCTATCTATCTACCTACCTACCTATCTGTATCTATCTACCTACCTATCTCTATCTATCTACCTACCTACCTACCTATCACTATCTATCTACCTACCTACCTATCTGTATCTATCTACCTATCTACCTATCTCTATCTATCTACCTACCTACCTACCTATCTCTATCTATCTACCTACCTACCTACCTATCTGTATTTATCTATCTACCTACCTACCTCTCTCTATCTATCTATCTACCTACCTACCTATCTGTATCTATCAATCTAACTACCTACCTATCTCTATCTATCTACCTACCTACCTACCTATCTGTATTTATCTATCTACCTACCTATCTCTATCTATCTATCTACCTACCTACCTATCTCTATCTATCTATCTACCTACCTACCTATCTGTATCTATCAATCTACCTACCTACCTATCTCTATCTATCAATATACCTACCTACCTATCTCTATCTATCTACCTACCTACCTACCTATCTCTATCTATCTATCTATCTACCTACCTACCTATCTCTATCTACCTACCTACCTACCTATCTGTATTTCTCTATCTACCTACCTACCTATCTGTATCTATCTACCTACCGACCTAACTATCTCTACCTACCTACCTATCTCTATCTATCTACCTACCTACCTACCTATCTGTATTTATCTATCTACCTACCTACCTATCTGTATCTATCTATCTATCTACCTACCTACCTATCTGTATCTATCTATCTACCTACCTACCTATCTGTATCTATAAATCTACCTACCTACCTATCTGTATCTATCTATCTACCTACCTACCTATCTGTATCTATCTATCTACCTACCTACCTATCTGTATCTATCAATCTACCTACCTACCTATCTCTATCTATCTACCTACCTACCTATCTGTATCTATCTATCTACCTACCTACCTATCTGTATCTATCTATCTACCTACCTACCTATCTGTATCTATCAATCTACCTACCTACCTATCTCTATCTATCTATATACCTACCTACCTATCTCTATCTATCTACCTACCTACCTATCTCTATCTATCTATATACCTACCTACCTATCTCTATCTATCTACCTACCTACCTACCTATCTGTATTTATCTATCTACCTACCTACCTATCTCTATCTATCTATCTACCTACCTACCTATCTGTCTCTATCAATCTACCTACCTATCTATATCTATCTATCTACCTACCTACCTATCTGTATCTATCAATCTACCTACCTACCTATCTCTATCTATCTACCTACCTACCTATCTGTATTTATCTATCTACATACCTACCTATCTCTATCTATCTATCTACCTACCTACATATCTGTATCTATCTACCTACCTACCTACCTATCTGTATTTATCTATCTACCTACCTACCTATCTGTATCTATCTATCTACCTACCTACCTATCTGTATCTATCAATCTACCTACCTACCTATCTCTATCTATCTATATACCTACCTACCTATCTATATCTATCTACATACCTACCTACCTATCTGTATTTATCTATCTACCTACCTACCTATCTCTATCTATCTATCTATCTACCTACCTACCTATCTGTATCTATCAATCTACCTACCTACCTATCTCTATCTATCTATCTACCTACCTACCTATCTCTATCTATCTATCTATCTACCTACCTACCTATCTCTATCTATCTATCTATCTATCTATCTATCTATCTATCTATCTATCTATCTACCTACCTATCTCTATCTATCTATCTATCTACCTACCTACCTATCTGTCTCTATCAATCTACCTACCTATCTATCTCTATCTACCTACCTACCTACCTATCTCTATCTATCTACCTACCTACCTACCTATCTCTATCTATCTATCTATCTATCTATCTACCTACCTATCTCTATCTATCAATCTACCTACCTACCTATCTGTATCTATCTATCTACCTACCTACCTATCTGTATCTATCAATCTACCTACCTACCTATCTCTATCTATCTATCTACCGACCTACCTGTCTGTATTTATCTATCTACCTACCTACCTATCTCTATCTATCTACCTACCTACCTATCTGTATCTATCTATCTACCTACCTACCTATCTCTATCTATCAATCTACCTACCTACCTATCTCTATCTATCTATCTACCTACCTACCTATCTGTATTTATCTATCTACCTACCTACCTATCTCTATCTATCTATCTACCTACCTACCTATCTGTATCTATCTATCTACCTACCTACCTATCTCTATCTATCAATCTACCTACCTACCTATCTCTATCTATCTATCTACCTACCTACCTATCTCTATCTATCTACCTACCTACCTATCTGTATCTATCTACCTACCTACCTATCTCTATCTATCTACCTACCTACCTACCTATCTCTATCTATCTACCTACCTACCTATCTGTATCTATCTACCTATCTACCTATCTCTATCTATCTACCTACCTACCTACCTATCTCTATCTATCTACCTACCTACCTACCTACCTATCTGTATTTATCTATCTATCTACCTACCTCTCTCTATCTATATACCTACCTACCTATCTGTATCTATCAATCTAACTACCTACCTATCTCTATCTATCTATCTACCTACCTACCTATCTGTATTTATCTATCTACCTACCTATCTCTATCTATCTATCTACCTACCTACCTATCTCTATCTATCTATCTACCTACCTACCTATCTGTATCTATCAATCTACCTACCTACCTATCTCTATCTATCTATATACCTACCTACCTATCTCTATCTATCTACCTACCTACCTACCTATCTCTATCTATCTATCTACCTACCTACCTATCTCTATCTACCTACCTACCTATCTGTATTTCTCTATCTACCTACCTACCTATCTGTATCTACCTACCTACCTAACTATCTCTACCTACCTACCTATCTCTATCTATCTACCTACCTACCTACCTATCTGTATTTATCTATCTACCTACCTACCTATCTGTATCTATCTATCTACCTACCTACCTATCTGTATCTATCTATCTACCTACCTAGCTATCTGTATCTATAAATCTACCTACCTACCTATCTGTATCTATCTATCTACCTACCTACCTATCTGTATCTATCTATCTACCTACCTACCTATCTGTATCTATCTATCTACCTACCTACCTATCTCTATCTATCTATCTACCTACCTACCTATCTGTATCTATCTATCTACCTACCTACCTATCTGTATCTATCTATCTACCTACCTACCTATCTGTATCTATCAATCTACCTACCTACCTATCTCTATCTATCTACATACCTACCTACATATCTCTATCTATCTACCTACCTACCTACCTATCTGTATCTATCTACCTACCTACCTATCTCTATCTATCTATCTACCTACCTACCTATCTGTATCTATCTATCTACCTACCTACCTATCTGTATCTATCAATCTACTTACCTACCTATCTCTATCTATCTATATACCTACCTACCTATCTCTATCTATCTACCTACCTACCTACCTATCTGTATTTATCTATCTACCTACCTACCTATCTCTATCTATCTATCTACCTACCTACCTATCTGTCTCTATCAATCTATCTAACTATCTATCTCTATCTATCTACCTACCTACCTATCTCTATCTATCTACCTACCTACCTACCTACCTATCTCTATCTATCTATCTACCTACCTACCTATCTCTATCTATCAATCTACCTACCTACCTATCTGTATCTATCTACCTACCTACCTACCTATCTGTATCTATCAATCTACCTACCTACCTATCTCTATCTATCTATCTACCTACCTACCTATCTGTATTTATCTATCTACATACCTACCTATCTCTATCTATCTACCTACCTACCTATCTGTATCTATCTATCTACCTACCTACCTATCTGTATCTATCTATCTACCTACCTACCTATCTGTATCTATCAATCTACCTACCTACCTATCTCTATCTATCTATATACCTACCTACCTATCTCTATCTATCTACCTACCTACCTATCTCTATCTATCTATATACCTACCTACCTATCTCTATCTATCTACCTACCTACCTACCTATCTGTATTTATCTATCTACCTACCTACCTATCTCTATCTATCTATCTACCTACCTACCTATCTGTCTCTATCAATCTACCTACCTATCTATCTCTATCTATCTACCTACCTACCTATCTCTATCTATCTACCTACCAACCTACCTATCTCTATCTATCTATCTACCTACCTACCTATCTCTATCTATCAATCTACCTACCTACCTATCTATATCTATCTATCTAGCTACCTACCTATCTGTATCTATCAATCTACCTACCTACCTATCTCTATCTATCTATCTACCTACCTACCTATCTGTATTTATCTATCTACATAGCTACCTATCTCTATCTATCTATCTACCTACCTACATATCTGTATCTATCTACCTACCTACCTACCTATCTGTATCTATCTATCTACCTACCTACCTATCTGTATCTATCTATCTACCTACCTACCTATCTGTATCTATCAATCTACCTACCTACCTATCTCTATCTATCTATATACCTACCTACCTATCTATATCTATCTACCTACCTACCTACCTATCTGTATTTATCTATCTACCTACCTACCTATCTCTATCTATCTATCTACCTACCTACCTATCTGTATCTATCAATCTACCTACCTACCTATCTCTATCTATCTATCTACCTACCTACCTATCTCTATCTATCTATCTACCTACCTACCTACCTATCTCTATCTATCTACCTACCTACCTACCTACCTATATTTTTCTATCAATCTACCTACCTACCTATCTCTATCTATCTATCTACCTACCTACCTATCTGTCTCTATCAATCTACCTACCTATCTATCTCTATCTACTTACCTACCTACCTATCTCTATCTATCTACCTACCTACCTACCTATCTCTATCTATCTATCTATCTATCTATCTATCTACCTACCTACCTATCTCTATCTATCAATCTACCTACCTACCTATCTGTATCTATCTATCTACCTACCTACCTATCTGTATCTATCAATCTACCTACCTACCTATCTCTATCTATCTATCTACCGACCTACCTGTCTGTATTTATGTATCTACCTACCTACCTATCTCTATCTATCTATCTACCTACCTACCTATCTGTATCTATCTATCTACCTACCTACCTATCTCTATCTATCAATCTACCTACCTACCTATCTCTATCTATCTATCTACCTACCTACCTATCTCTATCTATCTATCTACCTACCTACCTATCTGTATCTATCTATCTACCTACCTACCTATCTCTATCTATCAATCTACCTACCTACCTATCTCTATCTATCTATCTACCTACCTACCTATCTCTATCTATCTATCTACCTACCTACCTATCTGTATCTATCTACCTACCTACCTATCTCTATCTATCTACCTACCTACCTATCTCTATCTATCTACCTACCTACCTACCTATCTGTATCTATCTACCTATCTACCTATCTCTATCTATCTACCTACCTACCTACCTATCTCTATCTATCTACCTACCTACCTACCTACCTATCTGTATTTATCTATCTACCTACCTACCTCTCTCTATCTATCTATCTACCTACCTACCTATCTGTATCTATCAATCTAACTACCTACCTATCTCTATCTATCTATCTACCTACCTACCTATCTGTATCTATCTATCTACCTACCTACCTATCTCTATCTATCAATCTACCTACCTACCTATCTCTATCTATCTATCTACCTACCTACCTATCTCTATCTATCTACCTACCTACCTATCTGTATCTATCTACCTACCTACCTATCTCTATCTATCTACCTACCTACCTACCTATCTCTATCTATCTACCTACCTACCTATCTGTATCTATCTACCTATCTACCTATCTCTATCTATCTACCTACCTACCTACCTATCTCTATCTATCTACCTACCTACCTACCTACCTATCTGTATTTATCTATCTATCTACCTACCTCTCTCTATCTATATACCTACCTACCTATCTGTATCTATCAATCTAACTACCTACCTATCTCTATCTATCTATCTACCTACCTACCTATCTGTATTTATCTATCTACCTACCTATCTCTATCTATCTATCTACCTACCTACCTATCTCTATCTATCTATCTACCTACCTACCTATCTGTATCTATCAATCTACCTACCTACCTATCTCTATCTATCTATATACCTACCTACCTATCTCTATCTATCTACCTACCTACCTACCTATCTCTATCTATCTATCTACCTACCTACCTATCTCTATCTACCTACCTACCTACCTATCTGTATTTCTCTATCTACCTACCTACCTATCTGTATCTACCTACCTACCTAACTATCTCTACCTACCTACCTATCTCTATCTATCTACCTACCTACCTACCTATCTGTATTTATCTATCTACCTACCTACCTATCTGTATCTATCTATCTACCTACCTACCTATCTGTATCTATCTATCTACCTACCTAGCTATCTGTATCTATAAATCTACCTACCTACCTATCTGTATCTATCTATCTACCTACCTACCTATCTGTATCTATCTATCTACCTACCTACCTATCTGTATCTATCTATCTACCTACCTACCTATCTCTATCTATCTATCTACCTACCTACCTATCTGTATCTATCTATCTACCTACCTACCTATCTGTATCTATCTATCTACCTACCTACCTATCTGTATCTATCAATCTACCTACCTACCTATCTCTATCTATCTACATACCTACCTACATATCTCTATCTATCTACCTACCTACCTACCTATCTGTATCTATCTACCTACCTACCTATCTCTATCTATCTATCTACCTACCTACCTATCTGTATCTATCTATCTACCTACCTACCTATCTGTATCTATCAATCTACTTACCTACCTATCTCTATCTATCTATATACCTACCTACCTATCTCTATCTATCTACCTACCTACCTACCTATCTGTATTTATCTATCTACCTACCTACCTATCTCTATCTATCTATCTACCTACCTACCTATCTGTCTCTATCAATCTATCTAACTATCTATCTCTATCTATCTACCTACCTACCTATCTCTATCTATCTACCTACCTACCTACCTACCTATCTCTATCTATCTATCTACCTACCTACCTATCTCTATCTATCAATCTACCTACCTACCTATCTGTATCTATCTACCTACCTACCTACCTATCTGTATCTATCAATCTACCTACCTACCTATCTCTATCTATCTATCTACCTACCTACCTATCTGTATTTATCTATCTACATACCTACCTATCTCTATCTATCTACCTACCTACCTATCTGTATCTATCTATCTACCTACCTACCTATCTGTATCTATCTATCTACCTACCTACCTATCTGTATCTATCAATCTACCTACCTACCTATCTCTATCTATCTATATACCTACCTACCTATCTCTATCTATCTACCTACCTACCTATCTCTATCTATCTATATACCTACCTACCTATCTCTATCTATCTACCTACCTACCTACCTATCTGTATTTATCTATCTACCTACCTACCTATCTCTATCTATCTATCTACCTACCTACCTATCTGTCTCTATCAATCTACCTACCTATCTATCTCTATCTATCTACCTACCTACCTACCTATCTGTATTTATCTATCTACCTACCTACCTATCTCTATCTATCTATCTACCTACCTACCTATCTGTCTCTATCAATCTACCTACCTATCTATCTCTATCTATCTACCTACCTACCTATCTCTATCTATCTACCTACCAACCTACCTATCTCTATCTATCTATCTACCTACCTACCTATCTCTATCTATCAATCTACCTACCTACCTATCTATATCTATCTATCTAGCTACCTACCTATCTGTATCTATCAATCTACCTACCTACCTATCTCTATCTATCTATCTACCTACCTACCTATCTGTATTTATCTATCTACATAGCTACCTATCTCTATCTATCTATCTACCTACCTACATATCTGTATCTATCTACCTACCTACCTACCTATCTGTATCTATCTATCTACCTACCTACCTATCTGTATCTATCTATCTACCTACCTACCTATCTGTATCTATCAATCTACCTACCTACCTATCTCTATCTATCTATATACCTACCTACCTATCTATATCTATCTACCTACCTACCTACCTATCTGTATTTATCTATCTACCTACCTACCTATCTCTATCTATCTATCTACCTACCTACCTATCTGTATCTATCAATCTACCTACCTACCTATCTCTATCTATCTATCTACCTACCTACCTATCTCTATCTATCTATCTACCTACCTACCTACCTATCTCTATCTATCTACCTACCTACCTACCTACCTATATTTTTCTATCAATCTACCTACCTACCTATCTCTATCTATCTATCTACCTACCTACCTATCTGTCTCTATCAATCTACCTACCTATCTATCTCTATCTACTTACCTACCTACCTATCTCTATCTATCTACCTACCTACCTACCTATCTCTATCTATCTATCTATCTATCTATCTATCTATCTACCTACCTACCTATCTCTATCTATCAATCTACCTACCTACCTATCTGTATCTATCTATCTACCTACCTACCTATCTGTATCTATCAATCTACCTACCTACCTATCTCTATCTATCTATCTACCGACCTACCTGTCTGTATTTATGTATCTACCTACCTACCTATCTCTATCTATCTATCTACCTACCTACCTATCTGTATCTATCTATCTACCTACCTACCTATCTCTATCTATCAATCTACCTACCTACCTATCTCTATCTATCTATCTACCTACCTACCTATCTCTATCTATCTATCTACCTACCTACCTATCTGTATCTATCTATCTACCTACCTACCTATCTCTATCTATCAATCTACCTACCTACCTATCTCTATCTATCTATCTACCTACCTACCTATCTCTATCTATCTATCTACCTACCTACCTATCTGTATCTATCTACCTACCTACCTATCTCTATCTATCTACCTACCTACCTATCTCTATCTATCTACCTACCTACCTACCTATCTGTATCTATCTACCTATCTACCTATCTCTATCTATCTACCTACCTACCTACCTATCTCTATCTATCTACCTACCTACCTACCTACCTATCTGTATTTATCTATCTACCTACCTACCTCTCTCTATCTATCTATCTACCTACCTACCTATCTGTATCTATCAATCTAACTACCTACCTATCTCTATCTATCTATCTACCTACCTACCTATCTGTATTTATCTATCTACCTACCTATCTCTATCTATCTATCTACCTACCTACCTATCTCTATCTATCTATCTACCTACCTACCTATCTGTATCTATCAATCTACCTACCTACCTATCTCTATCTATCTATCTACCTACCTACCTATCTCTATCTACCTACCTACCTACCTATCTGTATTTCTCTATCTACCTACCTACCTATCTGTATCTATCTACCTACCTACCTATCTCTACCTACCTACCTATCTCTATCTATCTACCTACCTACCAACCTATCTGTATTTATCTATCTACCTATCTGTATCTATCTATCTACCTACCTACCTATCTGTATCTATCTATCTACCTACCTACCTATCTGTATCTATAAATCTACCTACCTACCTATCTGTATCTATCTATCTACCTACCTACCTATCTGTATCTATCTATCTACCTACCTACCTATCTGTATCTATCTATCTACCTACCTACCTATCTGTATCTATCAATCTACCTACCTACCTATCTCTATCTATCTATCTACCTACCTACCTATCTGTATCTATCTATCTACCTACCTACCTATCTCTATCTATCTATCTACCTACCTACCTATCTGTATCTATCTATCTACCTACCTACCTACCTATCTCTATCTATCTACCTACCTACCTACCTATATTTTTCTATCAATCTACCTACCTACCTATCTCTATCTATCTATCTACCTACCTACCTATCTGTCTCTATCAATCTACCTACCTATCTATCTCTATCTACCTACCTACCTACCTATCTCTATCTATCTACCTACCTACCTACCTATCTCTATCTATCTATCTATCTATCTATCTACCTACCTACCTATCTCTATCTATCAATCTACCTACCTACCTATCTGTATCTATCTATCTACCTACCTACCTATCTGTATCTATCAATCTACCTACCTACCTATCTCTATCTATCTATCTACCGACCTACCTGTCTGTATTTATCTATCTACCTACCTACCTATCTCTATCTATCTATCTACCTACCTACCTATCTGTATCTATCTATCTACCTACCTACCTATCTCTATCTATCAATCTACCTACCTACCTATCTCTATCTATCTATCTACCTACCTACCTATCTGTATTTATCTATCTACCTACCTACCTATCTCTATCTATCTATCTACCTACCTACCTATCTGTATCTATCTATCTACCTACCTACCTATCTCTATCTATCAATCTACCTACCTACCTATCTCTATCTATCTATCTACCTACCTACCTATCTCTATCTATCTACCTACCTACCTATCTGTATCTATCTACCTACCTACCTATCTCGATCTATCTACCTACCTACCTACCTATCTCTATCTATCTACCTACCTACCTACCTATCTGTATCTATCTACCTATCTACCTATCTCTATCTATCTACCTACCTACCTACCTATCTCTATCTATCTACCTACCTACCTACCTACCTATCTGTATTTATCTATCTACCTACCTACCTCTCTCTATCTATCTATCTACCTACCTACCTATCTGTATCTATCAATCTAACTACCTACCTATCTCTATCTATCTATCTACCTACCTACCTATCTGTATTTATCTATCTACCTACCTATCTCTATCTATCTATCTACCTACCTACCTATCTCTATCTATCTATCTACCTACCTATCTGTATCTATCAATCTACCTACCTACCTATCTCTATCTATCTATATACCTACCTACCTATCTCTATCTATCTACCTACCTACCTACCTATCTCTATCTATCTATCTACCTACCTACCTATCTCTATCTACCTACCTACCTACCTATCTGTATTTCTCTATCTACCTACCTACCTATCTGTATCTATCTACCTACCTACCTAACTATCTCTACCTACCTACCTATCTCTATCTATCTACCTACCTACCTACCTATCTGTATTTATCTATCTACCTACCTACCTATCTGTATCTATCTATCTACCTACCTACCTATCTGTATCTATCTATCTACCTACCTACCTATCTGTATCTATAAATCTACCTACCTACCTATCTGTATCTATCTATCTACCTACCTACCTATCTGTATCTATCTATCTATCTACCTACCTACCTATCTGTATCTATCTATCTACCTACCTACCTATCTGTATCTATCAATCTACCTACCTACCTATCTCTATCTATCTATCTACCTACCTACCTATCTGTATCTATCTATCTACC
This sequence comes from Crotalus helleri, assembly GCA_024509115.1. Taxonomy (NCBI): domain Eukaryota; kingdom Metazoa; phylum Chordata; class Lepidosauria; order Squamata; family Viperidae; genus Crotalus; species Crotalus helleri. Next base: position 68,923 of record JAKSXO010000229.1, read on the forward strand.
TACCTACCTATCTGTATCTATCTATCTACCTACCTACCTATCTGTATCTATCAATCTACCTACCTACCTATCTCTATCTATCTACATACCTACCTACCTATCTCTATCTATCTACCTACCTACCTAGCTATCTGTATTTATCTATCTACCTACCTACCTATCTCTATCTATCTATCTACCTACCTACCTATCTGTATCTATCTATCTACCTACCTACCTATCTGTATCTATCAATCTACCTACCTACCTATCTCTATCTATCTATATACCTACCTACCTATCTCTATCTATCTATCTACCTACCTACCTATCTGTCTCTATCAATCTATCTAACTATCTATCTCTATCTATCTACCTACCTACCTATCTCTATCTATCTACCTACCTACCTACCTATCTCTATCTATCTATCTACCTACCTACCTATCTCTATCTATCAATCTACCTACCTACCTATCTGTATCTATCTACCTACCTACCTACCTACCTATCTGTATCTATCAATCTACATACCTTCCTATCTCTATCTATCTATCTACCTACCTACCTATCTGTATTTATCTATCTACATACCTACCTATCTCTATCTATCTACCTACCTACCTATCTGTATCTATCTATCTACCTACCTACCTATCTGTATCTATCTATCTACCTACCTACCTATCTGTATCTATCAATCTACCTACCTACCTACCCATCTCTATCTATCTATATACCTACCTACCTATCTCTATCTATCTACCTACCTACCTATCTCTATCTATCTATATACCTACCTACCTATCTCTATCTATCTACCTACCTACCTACCTATCTGTATTTATCTATCTACCTACCTACCTATCTCTATCTATCTATCTACCTACCTACCTATCTGTCTCTATCAATCTACCTACCTATCTATCTCTATCTATCTACCTACCTACCTATCTCTATCTATCTACCTACCAACCTACCTATCTCTATCTATCTATCTACCTACCTACCTATCTCTATCTATCAATCTACCTACCTACCTATCTATATCTATCTACCTACCTACCTCTGTATCTATCAATCTACCTACCTACCTATCTCTATCTATCTATCTACCTACCTACCTATCTGTATTTATCTATCTACATAGCTACCTATCTCTATCTATCTATCTACCTACCTACATATCTGTATCTATCTACCTACCTACCTACCTATCTGTATCTATCTATCTACCTACCTACCTATCTGTATCTATCTATCTACCTACCTACCTATCTGTATCTATCAATCTACCTACCTACCTATCTCTATCTATCTATATGCCTACCTACCTATCTATATCTATCTACCTACCTACCTACCTATCTGTATTTATCTATCTACCTACGTACCTATCTCTATCTATCTATCTACCTACCTACCTATCTGTATCTATCAATCTACCTACCTACCTATCTCTACCTATCTATCTACCTACCTACCTATCTCTATCTATCTATCTACCTACCTACCTACCTATCTCTATCTATCTACCTACCTACCTACCTATATTTTTCTATCAATCTACCTACCTACCTATCTCTATCTATCTATCTACCTACCTACCTATCTGTCTCTATCAATCTACCTACCTATCTATCTCTATCTACTTACCTACCTACCTATCTCTATCTATCTACCTACCTACCTACCTACCTATCTCTATCTATCTATCTATCTATCTATCTACCTACCTACCTATCTCTATCTATCAATCTACCTACCTACCTATCTGTATCTATCTATCTACCTACCTACCTATCTGTATCTATCAATCTACCTACCTACCTATCTCTATCTATCTACCGACCTACCTGTCTGTATTTATCTATCTACCTACCTACCTATCTCTATCTATCTATCTATCTACCTACCTACCTATCTGTATCTATCTATCTACCTACCTACCTATCTCTATCTATCAATCTACCTACCTACCTATCTCTATCTATCTATCTACCTACCTACCTATCTGTATTTATCTATCTACCTACCTACCTATCTCTATCTATCTATCTACCTACCTACCTATCTGTATCTATCTATCTACCTACCTACCTATCTCTATCTATCTATCTACCTACCTACCTATCTCTATCTATCTATCTACCTACCTACCTATCTGTATCTATCTACCTACCTACCTATCTCTATCTATCTACCTACCTACCTACCTATCTCTAACTATCTACCTACCTACCTACCTATCTGTATCTATCTACCTATCTACCTATCTCTATCTATCTACCTACCTACCTACCTATCTCTATCTATCTACCTACCTACCTACCTACCTATCTCTATCTATCTATCTACCTACCTACCTATCTGTATTTATCTATCTACCTACCTATCTCTATCTATCTATCTACTTACCTACCTATCTCTATCTATCTACCTACCTACCTATCTCTATCTATCTACCTACCTACCTACCTATCTCTATCTATCTATCTACCTACCTACCTTTCTCTATCTATCAATCTACCTACCTACCTATCTGTATCTATCTACCTACCTACCTACCTACCTATCTGTATCTATCAATCTACATACCTTCCTATCTCTATCTATCTACCTACCTACCTATCTGTATTTATCTATCTACATACCTACCTATCTCTATCTATCTACCTACCTACCTATCTGTATCTATCTATCTACCTACCTACCTATCTGTATCTATCTATCTACCTACCTACCTATCTGTATCTATGAATCTACCTACCTACCTACCTATCTCTATCTATCTATATACCTACCTACCTATCTCTATCTATCTACCTACCTACCTATCTCTATCTATCTATATACCTACCTACCTATCTCTATCTATCTACCTACCTACCTACCTATCTGTATTTATCTATCTACCTACCTACCTATCTCTATCTATCTATCTACCTACCTACCTATCTGTCTCTATCAATCTACCTACCTATCTATCTCTATCTATCTACCTACCTACCTATCTCTATCTATCTACCTACCAACCTACCTATCTCTATCTATCTATCTACCTACCTACCTATCTCTATCTATCAATCTACCTACCTACCTATCTATATCTATCTACCTACCTACCTCTGTATCTATCAATCTACCTACCTACCTATCTCTATCTATCTATCTACCTACCTACCTATCTGTATTTATCTATCTACATAGCTACCTATCTCTATCTATCTATCTACCTACCTACATATCTGTATCTATCTACCTACCTACCTACCTATCTGTATCTATCTATCTACCTACCTACCTATCTGTATCTATCTATCTACCTACCTACCTATCTGTATCTATCAATCTACCTACCTACCTATCTCTATCTATCTATATGCCTACCTACCTATCTATATCTATCTACCTACCTACCTACCTATCTGTATTTATCTATCTACCTACCTACCTATCTCTATCTATCTATCTACCTACCTACCTATCTGTATCTATCAATCTACCTACCTACCTATCTCTACCTATCTATCTACCTACCTACCTATCTCTATCTATCTACCTACCTACCTACCTATCTCTATCTATCTACCTACCTACCTACCTATATTTTTCTATCAATCTACCTACCTACCTATCTCTATCTATCTATCTACCTACCTACCTATCTGTCTCTATCAATCTACCTACCTATCTATCTCTATCTACTTACCTACCTACCTATCTCTATCTATCTACCTACCTACCTACCTACCTATCTCTATCTATCTATCTATCTATCTACCTACCTACCTATCTCTATCTATCAATCTACCTACCTACCTATCTGTATCTATCTATCTACCTACCTACCTATCTGTATCTATCAATCTACCTACCTACCTATCTCTATCTATCTATCTACCGACCTACCTGTCTGTATTTATCTATCTACCTACCTACCTATCTCTATCTATCTATCTATCTATCTACCTACCTACCTATCTGTATCTATCTATCTACCTACCTACCTATCTCTATCTATCAATCTACCTACCTACCTATCTCTATCTATCTATCTACCTACCTACCTATCTGTATTTATCTATCTACCTACCTACCTATCTCTATCTATCTATCTACCTACCTACCTATCTGTATCTATCTATCTACCTACCTACCTATCTCTATCTATCAATCTACCTACCTACCTATCTCTATCTATCTATCTACCTACCTACCTATCTCTATCTATCTATCTACCTACCTACCTATCTGTATCTATCTACCTACCTACCTATCTCTATCTATCTACCTACCTACCTACCTATCTCTAACTATCTACCTACCTACCTACCTATCTGTATCTATCTACCTATCTACCTATCTCTATCTATCTACCTACCTACCTACCTATGTCTATCTATCTACCTACCTACCTACCTACCTATCTCTATCTATCTATCTACCTACCTACCTATCTGTATTTATCTATCTACCTACCTATCTCTATCTATCTATCTACTTACCTACCTATCTCTATCTATCTATCTACCTACCTACCTATCTGTATCTATCAATCTACCTACCGACCTATCTCTAATCTATCTATATACCTACCTACCTATCTCTATCTATCTACCTACCTTCCTACCTAACTCTATTTATCTATCTACCTACCTACCTATCTCTATCTACCTACCTACCTACCTATCTGTATTCCTCTATCTACCTACCTACCTATCTGTATCTATCTACCTACCTACCTATCTCTACCTACCTACCAATCTCTATCTATCTACCTACCTACCTACCTATCTGTATTTATCTATCTACCTACCTACCTATCTGTATCTATCTATCTACCTACCTACCTATCTGTATCTATCTATCTACCTACCTACCTATCTGTATCTATAAATCTACCTACCTACCTATCTGTATCTATCTATCTACCTACCTACCTATCTGTATCTATCAATCTACCTACCTACCTATCTCTATCTATCTATCTACCTACCTACCTATCTCTATCTATCTATCTACCTACCTACCTACCTATCTCTATCTATCTACCTACCTACCTACCTATATTTTTCTATCAATCTACCTACCTACCTATCTCTATCTATCTATCTACCTACCTACCTATCTGTCTCTATCAATCTACCTACCTATCTATCTCTATCTACTTACCTACCTACCTATCTCTATCAATCTACCTACCTACCTACCTATCTCTATCTATCTATCTATCTACCTACCTACCTATCTCTATCTATCAATCTACCTACCTACCTATCTGTATCTATCTATCTACCTACCTACCTATCTGTATCTATCAATCTACCTACCTACCTATCTCTATCTATCTATCTACCGACCTACCTGTCTGTATTTATCTATCTACCTACCTACCTATCTCTATCTATCTACCTACCTACCTATCTGTATCTATCTATCTACCTACCTACCTATCTCTATCTATCAATCTACCTACCTACCTATCTCTATCTATCTATCTACCTACCTACCTATCTGTATTTATCTATCTACCTACCTACCTATCTCTATCTATCTATCTACCTACCTACCTATCTGTATCTATCTATCTACCTACCTACCTATCTCTATCTATCAATCTACCTACCTACCTATCTCTATCTATCTATCTACCTACCTACCTATCTCTATCTATCTATCTACCTACCTACCTATCTGTATCTATCTACCTACCTACCTATCTCTATCTATCTACCTACCTACCTACCTATCTCTAACTATCTACCTACCTACCTACCTATCTGTATCTATCTACCTATCTACCTATCTCTATCTATCTACCTACCTACCTACCTATCTCTATCTATCTACCTACCTACCTACCTACATATCTCTATCTATCTATCTACCTACCTACCTATCTGTATTTATCTATCTACCTACCTATCTCTATCTATCTATCTACCTACCTACCTATCTCTATCTATCTATCTACCTACCTACCTATCTGTATCTATCAATCTACCTACCGACCTATCTCTATCTATCTATATACCTACCTACCTATCTCTATCTATCTACCTACCTACCTACCTATCTCTATCTATCTATCTACCTACCTACCTATCTCTATCTACCTACCTACTTACCTATCTGTATTCCTCTATCTACCTACCTACCTATCTGTATCTATCTACCTACCTACCTATCTCTACCTACCTACCTATCTCTATCTATCTACCTACCTACCTACCTACCTATCTCTATCTATCTATCTACCTACCTACCTATCTCTATCTATCAATCTACCTACCTACCTATCTATATCTATCTACCTAGCTACCTCTGTATCTATCAATCTACCTACCTACCTATCTCTATCTATCTATCTACCTACCTACCTATCTGTATTTATCTATCTACATAGCTACCTATCTCTATCTATCTATCTACCTACCTACATATCTGTATCTATCTACCTACCTACCTACCTATCTGTATCTATCTATCTACCTACCTACCTATCTGTATCTATCTATCTACCTACCTACCTATCTGTATCTATCAATCTACCTACCTACCTATCTCTATCTATCTATATACCTACCTACCTATCTATATCTATCTACCTACCTACCTACCTATCTGTATTTATCTATCTACCTACCTACCTATCTCTATCTATCTATCTACCTACCTACCTATCTGTATCTATCAATCTACCTACCTACCTGTCTCTATCTATCTATCTACCTACCTACCTATCTCTATCTATCTATCTACCTACCTACCTACCTATCTCTATCTATCTACCTACCTACCTACCTATATTTTTCTATCAATCTACCTACCTACCTATCTCTATCTATCTATCTACCTACCTACCTATCTGTCTCTATCAATCTACCTACCTATCTATCTCTATCTACTTACCTACCTACCTATCTCTATCTATCTACCTACCTACCTACCTATCTCTATCTATCTATCTATCTATCTACCTACCTACCTATCTCTATCTATCAATCTACCTACCTACCTATCTGTATCTATCTATCTACCTACCTACCTATCTGTATCTATCAATCTACCTACCTACCTATCTCTATCTATCTATCTACCGACCTACCTGTCTGTATTTATCTATCTACCTACCTACCTATCTCTATCTATCTATCTACCTACCTACCTATCTGTATCTATCTATCTACCTACCTACCTATCTCTATCTATCAATCTACCTACCTACCTATCTCTATCTATCTATCTACCTACCTACCTATCTGTATTTATCTATCTACCTACCTACCTATCTCTATCTATCTATCTACCTACCTACCTATCTGTATCTATCTATCTACCTACCTACCTATCTGTATCTATCAATCTACCTACCTACCTATCTCTATCTATCTATCTACCTACCTACCTATCTCTATCTATCTATCTACCTACCTACCTATCTGTATCTATCTACCTACCTACCTATCTCTATCTATCTACCTACCTACCTACCTATCTCTAACTATCTACCTACCTACCTTCCTATCTGTATCTATCTACCTATCTACCTATCTCTATCTATCTATCTACCTACCTACCTACCTATCTCTATCTATCTACCTACCTACCTACCTACCTATCTCTATCTATCTATCTACCTACCTACCTATCTGTATTTATCTATCTACCTACCTATCTCTATCTATCTATCTACCTACCTACCTATCTCTATCTATCTATCTACCTACCTACATATCTGTATCTATCAATCTACCTACCGACCTATCTCTATCTATCTATATACCTACCTACCTATCTCTATCTATCTACCTACCTACCTACCTATCTCTATCTATCTATCTACCTACCTACCTATCTCTATCTACCTACCTACCTACCTATCTGTATTCCTCTATCTACCTACCTACCTATCTGTATCTATCTACCTACCTACCTATCTCTACCTACCTACCTATCTCTATCTATCTACCTACCTACCTACCTATCTGTATTTATCTATCTACCTACCTACCTATCTGTATCTATCTATCTACCTACCTACCTATCTGTATCTATCTATCTACCTACCTACCTATCTGTATCTATAAATCTACCTACCTACCTATCTGTATCTATCTATCTACCTACCTACCTATCTGTATCTATCAATCTACCTACCTACCTATCTCTATCTATCTATCTACCTACCTACCTATCTCTATCTATCTATCTATCTACCTACCTACCTACCTATCTCTATCTATCTACCTACCTACCTACCTATATTTTTCTATCAATCTACCTACCTACCTACCTATCTCTATCTATCTATCTACCTACCTACCTATCTGTCTCTATCAATCTACCTACCTATCTATCTCTATCTACTTACCTACCTACCTATCTCTATCTATCTACCTACCTACCTACCTATCTCTATCTATCTATCTATCTATCTACCTACCTACCTATCTCTATCTATCAATCTACCTACCTACCTATCTGTATCTATCTATCTACCTACCTACCTATCTGTATCTATCAATCTACCTACCTACCTATCTCTATCTATCTATCTACCGACCTACCTGTCTGTATTTATCTATCTACCTACCTACCTATCTCTATCTATCTATCTACCTACCTACCTATCTGTATCTATCTATCTACCTACCTACCTATCTCTATCTATCAATCTACCTACCTACCTATCTCTATCTATCTATCTACCTACCTACCTATCTGTATTTATCTATCTACCTACCTACCTATCTCTATCTATCTATCTACCTACCTACCTATCTGTATCTATCTATCTACCTACCTACCTATCTCTATCTATCAATCTACCTACCTACCTATCTCTATCTATCTATCTACCTACCTACCTATCTCTATCTATCTATCTACCTACCTACCTATCTGTATCTATCTACCTACCTACCTATCTCTATCTATCTACCTACCTACCTACCTATCTCTAACTATCTACCTACCTACCTACCTATCTGTATCTATCTACCTATCTACCTATCTCTATCTATCTACCTACCTACCTACCTATCTCTATCTATCTACCTACCTACCTACCTACCTATCTCTATCTATCTATCTACCTACCTACCTATCTGTATTTATCTATCTACCTACCTATCTCTATCTATCTATCTACCTACCTACCTATCTCTATCTATCTATCTACCTACCTACCTATCTGTATCTATCAATCTACCTACCGACCTATCTCTATCTATCTATATACCTACCTACCTATCTCTATCTATCTACCTACCTACCTACCTATCTCTATCTATCTATCTACCTACCTACCTATCTCTATCTACCTACCTACCTACCTATCTGTATTCCTCTATCTACCTACATACCTATCTGTATCTATCTATCTACCTACCTACCTATCTGTATCTATCTATCTACCTACCTACCTATCTGTATCTATCAATCTACCTACCTACCTATCTGTATCTATAAATCTACCTACCTACCTATCTGTATCTATCTATCTACCTACCTACCTATCTCTATCTATCTATCTACCTACCTACCTATCTCTATCTATCTACCTACCTACCTACCTATATTTTTCTATCAATCTACCTACCTACCTATCTCTATCTATCTATCTACCTACCTACCTATCTATCTCTATCAATCTACCTACCTATCTATCTCTATCTACTTACCTACCTACCTATCTCTATCTATCTACCTACCTACCTACCTATCTCTATCTATCTATCTATCTATCTATCTACCTACCTACCTATCTCTATCTATCAATCTACCTACCTACCTATCTGTATCTATCTATCTACCTACCTACCTATCTGTATCTATCAATCTACCTACCTACCTATCTCTATCTATCTATCTACCGACCTACCTGTCTGTATTTATCTATCTACCTACCTACCTATCTCTATCTATCTATCTACCTACCTACCTATCTGTATCTATCTATCTACCTACCTACCTATCTCTATCTATCAATCTACCTACCTACCTATCTCTATCTATCTATCTACCTACCTACCTATCTGTATTTATCTATCTACCTACCTACCTATCTCTATCTATCTATCTACCTACCTACCTATCTGTATCTATCTACCTACCTACCTATCTCTATCTATCAATCTACCTACCTACCTATCTCTATCTATCTATCTACCTACCTACCTATCTCTATCTATCTATCTACCTACCTACCTATCTGTATCTATCTACCTACCTACCTATCTCTATCTATCTACCTACCTACCTACCTATCTCTAACTATCTACCTACCTACCTACCTATCTGTATCTATCTACCTATCTACCTATCTCTATCTATCTACCTACCTACCTACCTATCTCTATCTATCTACCTACCTACCTACCTACCTATCTCTATCTATCTATCTACCTACCTACCTATCTGTATTTATCTATCTACCTACCTATCTCTATCTATCTATCTACCTACCTACCTACCTATCTCTATCTATCTATCTACCTACCTACCTATCTGTATCTATCAATCTACCTACCGACCTATCTCTATCTATCTATATACCTACCTACCTATCTCTATCTATCTACCTACCTACCTACCTATCTCTATCTATCTACCTACCTACCTACCTATCTCTAACTATCTACCTACCTACCTACCTATCTGTATCTATCTACCTATCTACCTATCTCTATCTATCTACCTACCTACCTACCTATCTCTATCTATCTACCTACCTACCTACCTACCTATCTCTATCTATCTATCTACCTACCTACCTATCTGTATTTATCTATCTACCTACCTATCTCTATCTATCTATCTACCTACCTACCTATCTCTATCTATCTATCTACCTACCTACCTATCTCTATCTATCTATCTACCTACCTACCTATCTGTATCTATCTACCTACCTACCTATCTCTATCTATCTACCTACCTACCTACCTATCTCTAACTATCTACCTACCTACCTACCTATCTGTATCTATCTACCTATCTACCTATCTCTATCTATCTACCTACCTACCTACCTATGTCTATCTATCTACCTACCTACCTACCTACCTATCTCTATCTATCTATCTACCTACCTACCTATCTGTATTTATCTATCTACCTACCTATCTCTATCTATCTATCTACTTACCTACCTATCTCTATCTATCTATCTACCTACCTACCTATCTGTATCTATCAATCTACCTACCGACCTATCTCTATCTATCTATATACCTACCTACCTATCTCTATCTATCTACCTACCTTCCTACCTAACTCTATTTATCTATCTACCTACCTACCTATCTCTATCTACCTACCTACCTACCTATCTGTATTCCTCTATCTACCTACCTACCTATCTGTATCTATCTACCTACCTACCTATCTCTACCTACCTACCTATCTCTATCTATCTACCTACCTACCTACCTATCTGTATTTATCTATCTACCTACCTACCTATCTGTATCTATCTATCTACCTACCTACCTATCTGTATCTATCTATCTACCTACCTACCTATCTGTATCTATAAATCTACCTACCTACCTATCTGTATCTATCTATCTACCTACCTACCTATCTGTATCTATCAATCTACCTACCTACCTATCTCTATCTATCTATCTACCTACCTACCTATCTCTATCTATCTATCTACCTACCTACCTACCTATCTCTATCTATCTACCTACCTACCTACCTATATTTTTCTATCAATCTACCTACCTACCTATCTCTATCTATCTATCTACCTACCTACCTATCTGTCTCTATCAATCTACCTACCTATCTATCTCTATCTACTTACCTACCTACCTATCTCTATCAATCTACCTACCTACCTACCTATCTCTATCTATCTATCTATCTATCTACCTACCTACCTATCTGTATCTATCAATCTACCTACCTACCTATCTGTATCTATCTATCTACCTACCTACCTATCTGTATCTATCAATCTACCTACCTACCTATCTCTATCTATCTATCTACCGACCTACCTGTCTGTATTTATCTATCTACCTACCTACCTATCTCTATCTATCTACCTACCTACCTATCTGTATCTATCTATCTACCTACCTACCTATCTCTATCTATCAATCTACCTACCTACCTATCTCTATCTATCTATCTACCTACCTACCTATCTGTATTTATCTATCTACCTACCTACCTATCTCTATCTATCTATCTACCTACCTACCTATCTGTATCTATCTATCTACCTACCTACCTATCTCTATCTATCAATCTACCTACCTACCTATCTCTATCTATCTATCTACCTACCTACCTATCTCTATCTATCTATCTACCTACCTACCTATCTGTATCTATCTACCTACCTACCTATCTCTATCTATCTACCTACCTACCTACCTATCTCTAACTATCTACCTACCTACCTACCTATCTGTATCTATCTACCTATCTACCTATCTCTATCTATCTACCTACCTACCTACCTATCTCTATCTATCTACCTACCTACCTACCTACATATCTCTATCTATCTATCTACCTACCTACCGATCTGTATTTATCTATCTACCTACCTATCTCTATCTATCTATCTACCTACCTACCTATCTCTATCTATCTATCTACCTACCTACCTATCTGTATCTATCAATCTACCTACCGACCTATCTCTATCTATCTATATACCTACCTACCTATCTCTATCTATCTACCTACCTACCTACCTATCTCTATCTATCTATCTACCTACCTACCTATCTCTATCTACCTACCTACTTACCTATCTGTATTCCTCTATCTACCTACCTACCTATCTGTATCTATCTACCTACCTACCTATCTCTACCTACCTACCTATCTCTATCTATCTACCTACCTACCTACCTATCTCTATCTATCTATCTACCTACCTACCTATCTCTATCTATCAATCTACCTACCTACCTATCTATATCTATCTACCTACCTACCTCTGTATCTATCAATCTACCTACCTACCTATCTCTATCTATCTATCTACCTACCTACCTATCTGTATTTATCTATCTACATAGCTACCTATCTCTATCTATCTATCTACCTACCTACATATCTGTATCTATCTACCTACCTACCTACCTATCTGTATCTATCTCTACCTACCTACCTATCTGTATCTATCTATCTACCTACCTACCTATCTGTATCTATCAATCTACCTACCTACCTATCTCTATCTATCTATATACCTACCTACCTATCTATATCTATCTACCTACCTACCTACCTATCTGTATTTATCTATCTACCTACCTACCTATCTCTATCTATCTATCTACCTACCTACCTATCTGTATCTATCAATCTACCTACCTACCTGTCTCTATCTATCTATCTACCTACCTACCTATCTCTATCTATCTATCTACCTACCTACCTATCTCTATCTATCTATCTACCTACCTACCTACCTATCTCTATCTATCTACCTACCTACCTACCTATATTTTTCTATCAATCTACCTACCTACCTACCTATCTCTATCTATCTATCTACCTACCTACCTATCTGTCTCTATCAATCTACCTACCTATCTATCTCTATCTACTTACCTACCTACCTATCTCTATCTATCTACCTACCTACCTACCTATCTCTATCTATCTATCTATCTATCTACCTACCTACCTATCTCTATCTATCAATCTACCTACCTACCTATCTGTATCTATCTATCTACCTACCTACCTATCTGTATCTATCAATCTACCTACCTACCTATCTCTATCTATCTATCTACCGACCTACCTGTCTGTATTTATCTATCTACCTACCTACCTATCTCTATCTATCTATCTACCTACCTACCTATCTGTATCTATCTATCTACCTACCTACCTATCTCTATCTATCAATCTACCTACCTACCTATCTCTATCTATCTATCTACCTACCTACCTATCTGTATTTATCTATCTACCTACCTACCTATCTCTATCTATCTATCTACCTACCTACCTATCTGTATCTATCTATCTACCTACCTACCTATCTGTATCTAAAAATCTACCTACCTACCTATCTCTATCTATCTATCTACCTACCTACCTATCTCTATCTATCTATCTACCTACCTACCTATCTGTATCTATCTACCTACCTACCTATCTCTATCTATCTACCTACCTACCTACCTATCTCTAACTATCTACCTACCTACCTTCCTATCTGTATCTATCTACCTATCTACCTATCTCTATCTATCTATCTACCTACCTACCTACCTATCTCTATCTATCTACCTACCTACCTACCTACCTATCTCTATCTATCTATCTACCTACCTACCTATCTGTATTTATCTATCTACCTACCTATCTCTATCTATCTATCTACCTACCTACCTATCTCTATCTATCTATCTACCTACCTACATATCTGTATCTATCAATCTACCTACCGACCTATCTCTATCTATCTATATACCTACCTACCTATCTCTATCTATCTACCTACCTACCTACCTATCTCTATCTATCTATCTACCTACCTACCTATCTCTATCTACCTACCTACCTACCTATCTGTATTCCTCTATCTACCTACCTACCTATCTGTATCTATCTACCTACCTACCTATCTCTACCTACCTACCTATCTCTATCTATCTACCTACCTACCTACCTATCTGTATTTATCTATCTACCTACCTACCTATCTGTATCTATCTATCTACCTACCTACCTATCTGTATCTATCTATCTACCTACCTACCTATCTGTATCTATAAATCTACCTACCTACCTATCTCTATCTATCTATCTACCTACCTACCTATCTCTATCTATCTATCTACCTACCTACCTACCTATCTCTATCTATCTACCTACCTACCTACCTATATTTTTCTATCAATCTACCTACCTACCTACCTATCTCTATCTATCTATCTACCTACCTACCTATCTGTCTCTATCAATCTACCTACCTATCTATCTCTATCTACTTACCTACCTACCTATCTCTATCTATCTACCTACCTACCTACCTATCTCTATCTATCTATCTATCTATCTACCTACCTACCTATCTCTATCTATCAATCTACCTACCTACCTATCTGTATCTATCTATCTACCTACCTACCTATCTGTATCTATCAATCTACCTACCTACCTATCTCTATCTATCTATCTACCGACCTACCTGTCTGTATTTATCTATCTACCTACCTACCTACCTATCTCTATCTGTCTATCTCTATCTATCTATCTACCTACCTACCTATCTGTATCTATCTATCTACCTACCTACCTATCTCTATCTATCAATCTACCTACCTACCTATCTCTATCTATCTATCTACCTACCTACCTATCTGTATTTATCTATCTACCTACCTACCTATCTCTATCTATCTATCTACCTACCTACCTATCTGTATCTATCTATCTACCTACCTACCTATCTCTATCTATCAATCTACCTACCTACCTATCTCTATCTATCTATCTACCTACCTACCTATCTCTATCTATCTATCTACCTACCTACCTATCTGTATCTATCTACCTACCTACCTATCTCTATCTATCTACCTACCTACCTACCTATCTCTAACTATCTACCTACCTACCTACCTATCTGTATCTATCTACCTATCTACCTATCTCTATCTATCTACCTACCTACCTACCTATCTCTATCTATCTACCTACCTACCTACCTACCTATCTCTATCTATCTATCTACCTACCTACCTATCTGTATTTATCTATCTACCTACCTATCTCTATCTATCTATCTACCTACCTACCTATCTCTATCTATCTATCTACCTACCTACCTATCTGTATCTATCAATCTACCTACCGACCTATCTCTATCTATCTATATACCTACCTACCTATCTCTATCTATCTACCTACCTACCTACCTATCTCTATCTATCTATCTACCTACCTACCTATCTCTATCTACCTACCTACCTACCTATCTGTATTCCTCTATCTACCTACATACCTATCTGTATCTATCTATCTACCTACCTACCTATCTGTATCTATCTATCTACCTACCTACCTATCTGTATCTATCAATCTACCTACCTACCTATCTGTATCTATAAATCTACCTACCTACCTATCTGTATCTATCTATCTACCTACCTACCTATCTCTATCTATCTATCTACCTACCTACCTATCTCTATCTATCTACCTACCTACCTACCTATATTTTTCTATCAATCTACCTACCTACCTATCTCTATCTATCTATCTACCTACCTACCTATCTGTCTCTATCAATCTACCTACCTATCTATCTCTATCTACTTACCTACCTACCTATCTCTATCTATCTACCTACCTACCTACCTATCTCTATCTATCTATCTATCTATCTACCTACCTACCTATCTCTATCTATCAATCTACCTACCTACCTATCTGTATCTATCTATCTACCTACCTACCTATCTGTATCTATCAATCTACCTACCTACCTATCTCTATCTATCTATCTACCGACCTACCTGTCTGTATTTATCTATCTACCTACCTACCTATCTCTATCTATCTATCTACCTACCTACCTATCTGTATCTATCTATCTACCTACCTACCTATCTCTATCTATCAATCTACCTACCTACCTATCTCTATCTATCTATCTACCTACCTACCTATCTGTATTTATCTATCTACCTACCTACCTATCTCTATCTATCTATCTACCTACCTACCTATCTATATCTATCTATCTACCTACCTACCTATCTCTATCTATCAATCTACCTACCTACCTATCTCTATCTATCTATCTACCTACCTACCTATCTCTATCTATCTATCTACCTACCTACCTATCTGTATCTATCTACCTACCTACCTATCTCTATCTATCTACCTACCTACCTACCTATCTCTAACTATCTACCTACCTACCTACCTATCTGTATCTATCTACCTATCTACCTATCTCTATCTATCTACCTACCTACCTACCTATCTCTATCTATCTACCTACCTACCTACCTACCTATCTCTATCTATCTATCTACCTACCTACCTATCTGTATTTATCTATCTACCTACCTATCTCTATCTATCTATCTACTTACCTACCTATCTCTATCTATCTATCTACCTACCTACCTATCTGTATCTATCAATCTACCTACCGACCTATCTCTATCTATCTATATACCTACCTACCTATCTCTATCTATCTACCTACCTACCTACCTATCTCTATCTATCTATCTACCTACCTACCTATCTCTATCTACCTACCTACCTACCTATCTGTATTCCTCTATCTACCTACCTACCTATCTGTATCTATCTACCTACCTACCTATCTCTACCTACCTACCTATCTCTATCTATCTACCTACCTACCTACCTATCTGTATTTATCTATCTACCTACCTACCTATCTGTATCTATCTATCTACCTACCTACATATCTGTATCTATCTATCTACCTACCTACCTATCTGTATCTATAAATCTACCTACCTACCTATCTGTATCTATCTATCTACCTACCTACCTATCTGTATCTATCTATCTACCTACCTACCTATCTGTATCTATCTATCTACCTACCTACCTATCTGTATCTATCAATCTACCTACCTACCTATCTCTATCTATCTACCTACCTACCTATCTGTATCTATCTATCTACCTACCTACCTATCTCTATCTATCTATCTACCTACCTACCTATCTCTATCTACCTACCTACCTACCTATCTGTATTCCTCTATCTACCTACCTACCTATCTGTATCTATCTACCTACCTACCTATCTCTACCTACCTACCTATCTCTATCTATCTACCTACCTACCTACCTATCTGTATTTATCTATCTACCTACCTACCTATCTGTATCTATCTATCTACCTACCTACCTACATATCTGTATCTATCTATCTACCTACCTACCTATCTGTATCTATAAATCTACCTACCTACCTATCTGTATCTATCTACCTACCTACCTACCTATCTGTATCTATCTATCTACCTACCTACCTATCTGTATCTATCAATCTACCTACCTACCTATCTCTATCTATATATCTACCTACCTACCTATCTGTATTTATATATCTACATACCTACCTATCTCTATCTACCTACCTACATATCTGTATCTATCTACCTACCTACCTACCTATCTGTATTCATCTATCTACCTACCTACCTATCTGTATCTATCTATCTACCTACCTACCTATCTGTATCTATCAATCTACCTACCTACCTATCTCTATCTATCTATATACCTACCTACCTATCTCTATCTATCTACCTACCTACCTACCTATCTGTATTTATCTATCTACCTACATACCTATCTCTATCTATCTATCTACCTACCTACCTATCTGTATCTATAAATCTACCTACCTACCTATCTCTATCTATCTATCTACCTACCTATCTCTATCTATCTATCTACCTACCTACCTATCTCTATCTATCTACCTACCTACCTACCTATCTTTATCTATCAATCTACCTACCTACCTATCTCTATCTATCTATCTACCTACCTACCTATCTGTCTCTTTCAATCTAACTACCTATCTATCTCTATCTACCTACCTACCTACCTATCTCTATCTACCTACCTACCTACCTACCTATCTCTATCTATCTATCTATCTATCTATCTACCTACCTACCTATCTCTATCTATCAATCTACCTACCTACCTATCTGTATCTATCTATCTACCTACCTACCTATCTGTATCTATCAATCTACCTACCT
Organism: Crotalus helleri; assembly: GCA_024509115.1. Lineage (NCBI taxonomy): Eukaryota > Metazoa > Chordata > Lepidosauria > Squamata > Viperidae > Crotalus > Crotalus helleri. The sequence goes on from JAKSXO010000229.1 coordinate 87,675, forward strand.
ACCTATCTCTATCTATCTATCTACTGACCTACCTATATGTATTTATCTATCTACCTACCTACCTATCTCTATCTATCTATCTACCTACCTACCTATCTGTATCTATCTATCTACCTACCTACCTATCTCTATCTATCAATCTACCTACCTACCTATCTCTATCTATCTATCTACCTACCTACCTATCTCTATCTATCTATCTACCTACCTACCTATCTGTATCTATCTACCTACCTACCTATCTCTATCTATCTACCTACCTACCTACCTATCTGTATCTATCTACCTACCTACCTATCTCTATCTACCTACCTACCTACCTACCTACCTATCTCTATCTATCTACCTACCTACCTACCTATCTGTATTTATCTATCTACCTACCTACCTCTCTCTATCTATCTATCTACCTACCTACCTATCTGTATCTATCAATCTACCTACCTACCTATCTCTATCTATCTATCTACCTACCTACCTATCTGTATTTATCTATCTACCTACCTATCTCTATCTATCTATCTACCTACCTACCTATCTCTATCTATCTATCTACCTACCTACCTATCTGTATCTATCAATTTACCTACCTACCTATGTCTATCTATCTAACTACATACCTACCTATCTCTATCTATCTACCTACCTACCTATCTGTATCTATATATCTACCTACCTACCTATCTGTATCTATCAATCTACCTACCTACCTATATCTATCTATCTATCTACCTACCCACCTATCTGTATATATCTATCTACCTACCTACCTATCTCTATCTATCTATCTACCTACCTACCTATCTTTATCTATCTACCTACCTACCTATCTGTATTTATCTATCTACCTACCTACCTATCTCTATCTATCTACCTACCTACCTACCTATCTGTATCTATCTACCTACCTACCTATCTCTATCTATCTACCTACCTACCTACCTACCTATCTCTATCTATCTACATACCTACCTACCTATCTGTATTTATCTATCTATCTACCTAACTACCTCTCTCTATCTATCTATCTACCTACCTACCTACATATCTCTATCTATCTATCTACCTACCTACCTATCTCTAATTATCTATCTACCTACCTACCTATCTGTATCTATCAATCTACCTGCCTACCTATCTCTATCTATCTATATACCTACCTACCTATCTCTATCTATCTACCTACCTACCTACCTATCTGTATCTTTCAATCTACCTACCTACCTATCTCTATCTATCTACCTACCTACCTACCTATCTCTATCTATCTATCTATCTACCTACCTACATATCTGTATCTATCTATCTACCTACCTATCTGTATCTATCAATCTACCTACCTACCTATCTCTATCTATCTATCTACCTACCTACCTATCTCTATCTACCTACCTACCTACCTATCTGTATTTCTCTATCTACCTACCTACCTATCTGTATCTATCTACCTACCTACCTATCTCTACCTACCTACCTATCTCTATCTATCTACCTACCTACCTACCTATCTGTATTTATCTATCTACCTACCTACCTATCTGTATCTATCTATCTACCTACCTACCTATCTGTATCTATCTATCTACCTACCTACCTATCTGTATCTATCTATCTACCTACCTACCTATCTCTATCTATCAATCTACCTACCTACCTATCTCTATCTATCTATCTACCTACCTACCTGTATCTATCTATCTACCTACCTACCTATCTGTATCTATCTACCTACCTATCTGTATCTACCTACCTACCTACCTATCTGTATCTATCAATCTACCTACCTATCTATCTCTATCTACTTACCTACCTACCTATCTCTATCTACCTACCTACCTACCTACCTATCTCTATCTATCTATCTATCTATCTACCTACCTACCTATCTCTATCTATCAATCTACCTACCTACCTATCTGTATCTATCTATCTACCTACCTACCTATCTGTATCTATCAATCTACCTACCTACCTATCTCTATCTATCTATCTACCGACCTACCTGTCTGTATTTATCTATCTACCTACCTACCTATCTCTATCTATCTATCTACCTACCTACCTATCTGTATCTATCTACCTACCTACCTATCTCTATCTATCAATCTACCTACCTACCTATCTCTATCTATCTATCTACCTACCTACCTATCTGTATTTATCTATCTACCTACCTATCTATCTCTATCTATCTATCTACCTACCTACCTATCTGTATCTATCTATCTACCTACCTACCTATCTCTATCTATCAATCTACCTACCTACCTATCTCTATCTATCTATCTACCTACCTACCTATCTCTATCTATCTATCTACCTACCTACCTATCTGTATCTATCTACCTACCTACCTATCTCTATCTATCTACCTACCTACCTACCTATCTCTAACTATCTACCTACCTACCTACCTATCTGTATCTATCTACCTATCTACCTATCTCTATCTATCTACCTACCTACCTACCTATCTCTATCTATCTACCTACCTACCTACCTACCTATCTCTATCTATCTATCTACCTACCTACCTATCTGTATTTATCTATCTACCTACCTATCTCTATCTATCTATCTACCTACCTACCTATCTCTATCTATCTATCTACCTACCTACCTATCTGTATCTATCAATCTACCTACCGACCTATCTCTATCTATCTATATACCTACCTACCTATCTCTATCTATCTACCTACCTACCTACCTATCTCTATCTATCTATCTACCTACCTACCTATCTCTATCTACCTACCTACCTACCTATCTGTATTCCTCTATCTACCTACCTACCTATCTGTATCTATCTACCTACCTACCTATCTCTACCTACCTACCTATCTCTATCTATCTACCTACCTACCTACCTATCTGTATTTATCTATCTACCTACCTACCTATCTGTATCTATCTATCTACCTACCTACCTATCTGTATCTATCTATCTACCTACCTACCTATCTGTATCTATAAATCTACCTACCTACCTATCTGTATCTATCTATCTACCTATCTACCTATCTGTATCTATCTATCTACCTACCTACCTATCTGTATCTATCTATCTATCTACCTACCTATCTGTATCTATCAATCTACCTACCTACCTATCTCTATCTATCTACCTACCTACCTATCTGTATCTATCTATCTACCTACCTACCTATCTGTATCTATCAATCTACCTACCTACCTATCTCTATCTATCTACATACCTACCTACCTATCTCTATCTATCTACCTACCTACCTACCTATCTGTATTTATCTATCTACCTACCTACCTATCTCTATCTATCTATCTACCTACCTACCTATCTGTATCTATCTATCTACCTACCTACCTATCTGTATCTATCAATCTACCTACCTACCTATCTCTATCTATCTATATACCTACCTACCTATCTGTATTTATCTATCTACCTACCTACCTATCTCTATCTATCTATCTACCTACCTACCTATCTGTCTCTATCAATCTATCTAACTATCTATCTCTATCTATCTACCTACCTACCTATCTCTATCTATCTACCTACCTACCTACCTATCTCTATCTATCTATCTACCTACCTACCTATCTCTATCTATCAATCTACCTACCTACCTATCTGTATCTATCTACCTACCTATCTACCTATCTGTATCTATCAATCTACCTACCTACCTATCTCTATCTATATATCTACCTACCTACCTATCTGTATTTATATATCTACATACCTACCTATCTCTATCTACCTACCTACATATCTGTATCTATCTACCTACCTACCTACCTATCTGTATTCATCTATCTACCTACCTACCTATCTGTATCTATCTATCTACCTACCTACCTATCTCTATCTATCAATCTACCTACCTACCTATCTCTATCTATCTATATACCTACCTACCTATCTCTATCTGTCTACCTACCTACCTACCTATCTGTATTTATCTATCTACCTACATACCTATCTCTATCTATCTATCTACCTACCTACCTATCTGTATCTATAAATCTACCTACCTACCTATCTCTATCTATCTATCTACCTACCTATCTCTATCTATCTATCTACCTACCTACCTATCTCTATCTATCTACCTACCTACCTACCTATCTTTATCTATCAATCTACCTACCTACCTATCTCTATCTATCTATCTACCTACCTACCTATCTGTCTCTTTCAATCTAACTACCTATCTATCTCTATCTACCTACCTACCTACCTATCTCTATCTACCTACCTACCTACCTACCTATCTCTATCTATCAATCTACCTACCTACCTATCTGTATCTATCTATCTACCTACCTACCTATCTGTATCTATCAATCTACCTACCTACCTATCTCTATCTATCTATCTACTGACCTACCTATCTGTATTTATCTATCTACCTACCTACCTATCTCTATCTATCTATCTACCTACCTACCTATCTGTATCTATCTATCTACCTACCTACCTATCTCTATCTATCAATCTACCTACCTACCTATCTCTATCTATCTATCTACCTACCTACTTATCTCTATCTATCTATCTACCTACCTACCTATCTGTATCTATCTACCTACCTACCTATCTCTATCTATCTACCTACCTACCTACCTATCTGTATCTATCTACCTACCTACCTATCTCTATCTACCTACCTACCTACCTATCTCTATCTATCTACCTACCTACCTACCTATCTGTATTTATCTATCTACCTACCTACCTCTCTCTATCTATCTATCTACCTACCTACCTATCTGTATCTATCAATCTACCTACCTACCTATCTCTATCTATCTATCTACCTACCTATCTGTATTTATCTATCTACCTACCTATCTCTATCTATCTATCTACCTACCTACCTATCTCTATCTATCTATCTACCTACCTACCTATCTGTATCTATCAATTTACCTACCTACCTATGTCTATCTATCTAACTACCTACCTACCTATCTCTATCTATCTACCTACCAACCTATCTGTATCTATATATCTACCTACCTACCTATCTGTATCTATCAATCTACCTACCTACCTATATCTATCTATCTATCTACCTACACACCTATCTGTATCTATCTATCTACCTACCTACCTATCTCTATCTATCTATCTACCTACCTACCTATCTTTATCTATCTACCTACCTACCTATCTGTATTTATCTATCTACCTACCTACCTATCTCTATCTATCTACCTACCTACCTACCTATCTGTATCTATCTACCTACCTACCTATCTCTATCTATCTACCTACCTACCTACCTACCTATCTCTATCTATCTACATACCTACCTACCTATCTGTATTTATCTATCTATCTACCTAACTACCTCTCTCTATCTATCTATCTACCTACCTACCTACATATCTCTATCTATCTATCTACCTACCTACCTATCTCTAATTATCTATCTACCTACCTACCTATCTGTATCTATCAATCTACCTGCCTACCTATCTCTATCTATCTATATACCTACCTACCTATCTCTATCTATCTACCTACCTACCTACCTATCTGTATCTTTCAATCTACCTACCTACCTATCTCTATCTATCTACCTACCTACCTACCTATCTCTATCTATCTATCTATCTACCTACCTACATATCTGTATCTATCTATCTACCTACCTATCTGTATCTATCAATCTACCTACCTACCTATCTCTATCTATCTATCTACCTACCTACCTATCTCTATCTACCTACCTACCTACCTATCTGTATTTCTCTATCTACCTACCTACCTATCTGTATCTATCTACCTACCTACCTAACTATCTCTACCTACCTACCTATCTCTATCTATCTACCTACCTACCTACCTATCTGTATTTATCTATCTACCTACCTACCTATCTGTATCTATCTATCTACCTACCTACCTATCTGTATCTATCTATCTACCTACCTACCTATCTGTATCTATCTATCTACCTACCTACCTATCTGTATCTATCAATCTACCTACCTACCTATCTCTATCTATCTACCTACCTACCTGTATCTATCTATCTACCTACCTATCTGTATCTATCTACCTACCTATCTGTATCTATCTACCTACCTACCTACCTATCTGTATCTATCAATCTACCTACCTACCTATCTCTATCTATCTATATACATACCTACCTATCTCTATCTATCTACCTACCTACCTACCTATCTGTATTTATCTATCTACCTACATACCTACCTCTATCTATCTATCTACCTACCTACCTATCTGTCTCTATCAATCTATCTACCTATCTATCTCTATCTATCTACCTACCTACCTATCTCTATCTATCTACCTACCTACCTACCTATCTCTATCTATCTACCTACCTACCTATCTCTATCTATCAATCTACCTACCTACCTATCTGTATCTTTCTATCTACCTACCTAGCTATCTGTATCTATCAATCTACCTACCTACCTATCTCTATCTATCTATCCACCTACCTACCTATCTGTATTTATATATCTACATACCTACCTATCTCTATCTATCTACCTACCTACATATCTGTATCTATCTATCTACCTACCTACCTACCTATCTGTATCTATCTATCTACCTACCTACCTATCTGTATCTATCAATCTACCTACCTACCTATCTCTATCTATCTACCTACCTACCTACCTATCTGTATTTATCTATCTACCTACCTATCTGTATCTATCTATCTACCTACCTACCTAACTATCTCTACTTACCTACCTATCCCTATCTATCTACCTACCTACCTACCTATCTGTATCTATCTATCTACCTACCTACCTATCTGTATCTATCTACCTACCTACCTACCTATCTGTATCTATCTATCTACCTACCTACCTATCTGTATCTATCAATCTACCTACCTACCTATCTCTATCTATCTACCTACCTACCTACCTATCTGTATTTATCTATCTACCTACCTACCTATCTGTATTTATCTATCTACCTACCTATCTGTATCTATCTATCTACCTACCTACCTAACTATCTCTACTTACCTACCTATCTCTATCTATCTACCTACCTACCTACCTATCTGTATTTATCTATCTACCTACCTACCTATCTGTATCTATCTATCTACCTACCTACCTATCTGTATCTATCTATCTACCTACCTACCTATCTGTATCTATCTATCTACCTACCTACCTATCTGTATCTATCAATCTACCTACCTACCTATCTCTATCTATCTATATGCCTACCTACCTATCTCTATCTATCTACCTACCTACCTACCTATCTGTATTTATCTATCTACCTACCTACCTATCTCTATCTATCTATCTGCCTACCTACCTATCTGTATCTATAAATCTACCTACCTACCTATCTCTATCTATCTATCTACCTACCTATCTCTATCTATCTATCTACCTACCTACCTATCTCTATCTATCTACCTACCTACCTACCTATCTTTATCTATCAATCTACCTACCTACCTATCTCGATCTATCTATCTATCTACCTACCTACCTATCTCTATCTATCAATCTACCTACCTACCTATCTGTATCTATCTATCTACCGACCTACCTATCTGTATCTATCAATCTACCTACCTACCTATCTCTATCTATCTATCTACTGACCTACCTATCTGTATTTATCTATCTACCTACCTACCTATCTCTATCTATCTATCTACCTACCTACCTATCTGTATCTATCTACCTACCTACCTATCTCTATCTATCAATCTACCTACCTACCTATCTCTATCTATCTATCTACCTACCTACCTATCTGTATCTATCAATCTACCTACCTACCTATCTCTATCTATCTACCTACCTACCTACCTATCTGTATTTATCTATCTACCTACCTACCTATCTGTATCTATCTATCTACCTACCTACCTATCTGTATCTATCAATCTACCTATCTACCTATCTCTATCTATCTATATGCATACCTACCTATCTCTATCTATCTACCTACCTACCTACCTATCTGTATTTATCTATCTACCTACCTACCTATCTCTATCTATCTATCTACCTACCTACCTATCTGTATCTATAAATCTACCTACCTACCTATCTCTATCTATCTATCTACCTACCTATCTCTATCTATCTACCTACCTACCTACCTATCTCTATCTATCTACCTACCTGCCTACCTATCTTTATCTATCAATCTACCTACCTACCTATCTCTATCTATCTATCTACCTACCTACCATCTGTCTCTTTCAATCTACCTACCTATCTATTTCTATCTACCTACCTACCTACCTATCTCTATCTATCTACCTACCTACCTACCTATCCCTATCTATCTATCTATCTACCTACCTACCTATCTCTATCTATCAATCTACCTACCTACCTATCTGTATCTATCTATCTACCTACCTACCTATCTGTATCTATCAATCTACCTACCTACCTATCTCTATCTATCTATCTACTGACCTACCTATCTGTATTTATCTATCTACCTACCTACCTATCTCTATCTATCTATCTACCTACCTACCTATCTGTATCTATCTACCTACCTACCTATCTCTATCTATCAATCTACCTACCTACCTATCTCTATCTATCTATCTACCTACCTACCTATCTCTATCTATCTATCTACCTACCTACCTATCTGTATCTATCTACCTACCTACCTATCTCTATCTATCTACCTACCTACCTACCTATCTGTATCTATCTACCTACCTACCTATCTCTATCTATCTACCTACCTACCTACCTATCTCTATCTATCTACCTACCTACCTACCTATCTGTATTTATCTATCTACCTACCTACCTCTCTCTATCGATCTATCTACCTACCTACCTATCTGTATCTATCAATCTACCTACCTACCTACCTCTATCTATCTATCTATCTACCTACCTACCTATCTGTATTTATCTATCTACCTTCCTATCTCTATCTATCTATCTACCTACCTACCTATCTCTATCTATCTATCTACCTACCTACCTATCTGTATCTATCAATCTACCTACCTACCTATCTCTATCTATCTATCTACCTACCTACCTATCTCTATCTATCTACCTACCTACCTATCTGTATCTATCTATCTACCTACCTACCTATCTTTATCTATCTACCTACCTACCTATCTGTATTTATCTATCTACCTACCTACCTATCTCTATCTATCTATCTACCTACCTACCGATCTGTATCTATCTACCTACCTACCTATCTCTATCTATCTACCTACCTACCTACCTATCTCTATCTATCTACCTACCTACCTACCTATCTCTATCAATCTATCTATCTACCTACCTACCTATCTCTATCTATCTATCTACCTACCTACCTATCTGTATCTATCTACCTACCTACCTATCTCTATCTATCTACCTACCTACCTACCTATCTGTATTTATCTATCTACCTACCTATCTGTATCTATCTATCTACCTACCTACCTATCTGTATCTATCAATCTACCTACCTACCTATCTCTATCTATCTATATACCTACCTACCTATCTCTATCTATCTACCTACCTACCTACCTATCTGTATCTATCTATCTACCTACCTACCTATCTCTATCTACCTACCTACCTACCTATCTGTATCTATCTATCTACCTACCTATCTATCTGTATCTATCAATTTACCTACCTACCTATGTCTATCTATCTAACTACCTACCTACCTATCTCTATCTATCTATCTACCTACCTACCTATCTGTATCTATATATCTACCTACCTACCTGTCTGTATCTATCAATCTACCTACCTACCTATATCTATCTATCTATCTACCTACCTACCTATCTCTATCTACCTACCTACCTATCTTTATCTATCTACCTACCTACCTATCTGTATTTATGTATCTACCTACCTACCTATCTCTATCTATCTATATACCTACCTACCTATCTGTATCTATCTATCTACCTACCTACCTATCTCTATCTATCTACCTACCTACCTACCTATCTCTATCTATCTACCTACCTACCTACATATCTCTATCAATCTATCTATCTACCTAACTACCTATCTCTATCTACCTACCTACCTACCTACCTACCTATCTGTATCTATATATCTACCTACCTACCTATCTCTATCTATCTAACTACCTACCTACCTATCTCTATCTATCTACCTACCTACCTATCTCTATCTATCAATCTACATACCTACCTATCTCTATCTATCTACCTAACTACCTACCTATCTGTATCTATCTACCTACCTACCTATCTCTATCTATCTACCTACCTACCTACCTATCTGTATCTATCTACCTACCTACCTATCTCTATCTATCTACCTACCTACCTATCTGTATCTATCTATCTACCTACCTACCTATCTGTATCTATCAATCTACCTACCTACCTATCTCTATCTATCTATCTACCGACCTACCTATCTGTATTTATCTATCTACCTACCTACCTATCTCTATCAATCTATCTACCTACCTACCTATCTGTATCTATCTATCTACCTAACTACCTATCTCTATCTATCAATCTACCTACCTACCTATCTCTATCTATCTATCTACCGACCTACCTATCTGTATTTATCTATCTACCTACCTACCTATCTCTATCAATCTATCTATCTACCTACCTATCTCTATCTATCTATCTACCTACCTACCTATCTGTATCTATCTATCTACCTACCTACCTATCTCTATCTATCTACCTACCTACCTACCTATCTGTATTTATCTATCTACCTACCTATCTGTATCTATCTATCTACCTACCTACCTATCTGTATCTATCAATCTACCTACCTACCTATCTCTATCTATCTATATACCTACCTACCTATCTCTATCTATCTACCTACCTACCTACCTATCTGTATCTATCTATCTACCTACCTACCTATCTCTATCTATCTACCTACCTACCTACCTATCTGTATCTATCTATCTACCTACCTACCTATCTGTATCTATCAATTTACCTACCTACCTATGTCTATCTATCTAACTACCTACCTACCTATCTCTATCTATCTATCTACCTACCTACCTATCTGTATCTATATATCTACCTACCTACCTATCTGTATCTATCTATCTACCTACCTACCTATCTCTATCTATCTACCTACCTACCTACCTATCTCTATCTATCTACCTACCTACCTACCTATCTCTATCAATCTATCTATCTACCTAACTACCTATCTCTATCTATCTATCTACCTACCTACCTACCTATCTGTATCTATCTACCTACCTACCTATCTCTATCTATCTACCTACCTACCTACCTATCTGTATTTATCTATCTACCTACCTACCTATCTCTATCTATCTATCTACCTACCTACCTATCTGTATCTATAAATCTACCTACCTACCTATCTCTATCTATCTATCTACCTACCTATCTCTATCTATCTATCTACCTACCTACCTATCTCTATCTATCTACCTACCTACCTACCTATCTTTATCTATCAATCTACCTACCTACCTATCTCTATCTATCTATCTATCTACCTACCTACCTATCTCTATCTATCTATCTATCTACCTACCTACCTATCTCTATCTATCAATCTACCTACCTACCTATCTGTATCTATCTATCTACCTACCTACCTATCTGTATCTATCAATCTACCTACCTACCTATCTCTATCTATCTATCTACTGACCTACCTATCTGTATTTATCTATCTACCTACCTACCTATCTCTATCTATCTATCTACCTACCTACCTATCTGTATCTATCTACCTACCTACCTATCTCTATCTATCAATCTACCTACCTACCTATCTCTATCTATCTATCTCCCTACCTACCTATCTGTATCTATCAATCTACCTACCTACCTATCTCTATCTATCTACCTACCTACCTACCTATCTGTATTTATCTATCTACCTACCTACCTATCTGTATCTATCAATCTACCTATCTACCTATTTCTATCTATCTATATGCCTACCTACCTATCTCTATCTATCTATCTACCTACCTACATATCTGTATCTATAAATCTACCTACCTACCTATCTCTATCTATCTATCTATCTACCTACCTATCTCTATCTATCTACCTACCTACCTACCTATCTCTATCTATCTACCTACCTGCCTACCTATCTTTATCTATCAATCTACCTACCTACCTATCTCTATCTATCTATCTACCTACCTACCATCTGTCTCTTTCAATCTACCTACCTATCTATTTCTATCTACCTACCTACCTACCTATCTCTATCTATCTACCTACCTACCTACCTATCCCTATCTATCTATCTATCTACCTACCTACCTATCTCTATCTATCAATCTACCTACCTACCTATCTGTATCTATCTATCTACCTACCTACCTATCTGTATCTATCAATCTACCTACCTACCTATCTCTATCTATCTATCTACTGACCTACCTATCTGTATTTATCTATCTACCTACCTACCTATCTCTATCTATCTATCTACCTACCTACCTATCTGTATCTATCTACCTACCTACCTATCTCTATCTATCAATCTACCTACCTACCTATCTCTATCTATCTATCTACCTACCTACCTATCTCTATCTATCTATCTATCTACCTACCTACCTATCTGTATCTATCTACCTACCTACCTATCTCTATCTATCTACCTACCTACCTACCTATCTGTATCTATCTACCTACCTACCTATCTCTATCTATCTACCTACCTACCTACCTATCTCTATCTATCTACCTACCTACCTACCTATCTGTATTTATCTATCTACCTACCTACCTCTCTCTATCGATCTATCTACCTACCTACCTATCTGTATCTATCAATCTACCTACCTACCTATCTCTATCTATCTATCTATCTATCTATCTATCTACCTACCTACCTATCTGTATTTATCTATCTACCTACCTATCTCTATCTATCTATCTACCTACCTACCTATCTCTATCTATCTATCTACCTACCTACCTATCTGTATCTATCAATCTACCTACCTACCTATCTCTATCTATCTATCTACCTACCTACCTATCTCTATCTATCTACCTACCTACCTATCTCTATCTATCTACCTACCTACCTACCTATCTCTATCTATCTACCTACCTACCTACCTATCTCTATCAATCTATCTATCTACCTACCTACCTATCTCTATCTATCTATCTATCTACCTACCTACCTATCTGTATCTATCTACCTACCTACCTATCTCTATCTATCTACCTACCTACCTACCTATCTGTATTTATCTATCTACCTACCTATCTGTATCTATCTATCTACCTACCTACCTATCTGTATCTATCAATCTACCTACCTACCTATCTCTATCTATCTATATACCTACCTACCTATCTCTATCTATCTACCTACCTACCTGCCTATCTGTATCTATCTATCTACCTACCTACCTATCTCTATCTACCTACCTACCTACCTATCTGTATCTATCTATCTACCTACCTATCTATCTGTATCTATCAATTTACCTACCTACCTATGTCTATCTATCTAACTACCTACCTACCTATCTCTATCTATCTATCTACCTACCTACCTATCTGTATCTATATATCTACCTACCTACCTGTCTGTATCTATCAATCTACCTACCTACCTATATCTATCTATCTATCTACCTACCTACCTATCTCTATCTATCTACCTACCTACCTACCTATCTGTATTTATCTATCTACCTACCTATCTGTATCTATCTATCTACCTACCTACCTATCTGTATCTATCAATCTACCTACCTACCTATCTCTATCTATCTATATACCTACCTACCTATCTCTATCTATCTACCTACCTACCTACCTATCTGTATCTATCTATCTACCTACCTACCTATCTCTATCTACCTACCTACCTACCTATCTGTATCTATCTATCTACCTACCTATCTATCTGTATCTATCAATTTACCTACCTACCTATGTCTATCTATCTAACTACCTACCTACCTATCTCTATCTATCTATCTACCTACCTACCTATCTGTATCTATATATCTACCTACCTACCTGTCTGTATCTATCAATCTACCTACCTACCTATATCTATCTATCTATCTACCTACCTACCTATCTCTATCTATCTACCTACCTACCTATCTGTATCTATCTATCTACCTACCTACCTATCTTTATCTATCTACCTACCTACCTATCTGTATTTATGTATCTACCTACCTACCTATCTCTATCTATCTATATACCTACCTACCTATGTATCTATCTATCTACCTACCTACCTATCTCTATCTATCTACCTACCTACCTACCTATCTCTATCTATCTACCTACCTACCTACCTATCTCTATCAATCTATCTATCTACCTAACTACCTATCTCTATCTATCTACCTACCTACCTACCTACCTATCTGTATCTATATATCTACCTACCTACCTATCTCTATCTATCTACCTACCTACCTACCTATCTCTATCTATCTATCTACCTACCTACCTATCTCTATCTATCAATCTACATACCTACCTATCTCTATCTATCTACCTACCTACCTACCTATCTGTATCTATCTACCTACCTACCTATCTCTATCTATCTACCTACCTACCTACCTATCTGTATCTATCTACCTACCTACCTATCTCTATCTATCTACCTACCTACCTATCTGTATCTATCTATCTACCTACCTACCTATCTGTATCTATCAATCTACCTACCTACCTATCTCTATCTATCTATCTACCGACCTACCTATCTGTATTTATCTATCTACCTACCTACCTATCTCTATCAATCTATCTACCTACCTACCTATCTGTATCTATCTATCTACCTAACTACCTATCTCTATCTATCAATCTACCTACCTACCTATCTCTATCTATCTATCTACCGACCTACCTATCTGTATTTATCTATCTACCTACCTACCTATCTCTATCAATCTATCTACCTACCTACCTATCTCTATCTATCTATCTACCTACCTACCTATCTGTATCTATCTATCTACCTACCTACCTATCTCTATCTATCTACCTACCTACCTACCTATCTGTATTTATCTATCTACCTACCTATCTGTATCTATCTATCTACCTACCTACCTATCTGTATCTATCAATCTACCTACCTACCTATCTCTATCTATCTATATACCTACCTACCTATCTCTATCTATCTACCTACCTACCTACCTATCTGTATCTATCTATCTACCTACCTACCTATCTCTATCTATCTACCTACCTACCTACCTATCTGTATCTATCTATCTACCTACCTACCTATCTGTATCTATCAATTTACCTACCTACCTATGTCTATCTATCTAACTACCTACCTACCTATCTCTATCTATCTATCTACCTACCTACCTATCTGTATCTATATATCTACCTACCTACCTATCTGTATCTATCTATCTACCTACCTACCTATCTCTATCTATCTACCTACCTACCTACCTATCTCTATCTATCTACCTACCTACCTACCTATCTCTATCAATCTATCTATCTACCTAACTACCTATCTCTATCTATCTATCTACCTACCTACCTACCTATCTGTATCTATCTATCTACCTACCTACCTATCTCTATCTATCTACCTACCTACCTACCTATCTCTATCTATCTACCTACCTACCTACCTATCTCTATCAATCTATCTATCTACCTAACTACCTATCTCTATCTATCTATCTACCTACCTACCTATCTGTATCTATATATCTACCTACCTACCTATCTCTATCTATCTACCTACCTACCTACCTATCTCTATCTATCTATCTACCTACCTATCTCTATCTATCAATCTACCTACCTACCTATCTCTATCTATCTACCTACCTACCTACCTATCTGTATCTATCTACCTACCTACCTATCTCTATCTATCTACCTACCTACCTATCTGTATCTATCTATCTACCTACCTACCTATCTGTATCTATCTATCTACCTACCTACATATCTGTATCGATCAATCTACCTACCTACCTATCTCTATCTATCTATATACATACCTACCTATCTCTATCTATCTACCTACCTACCTACCTATCTGTATCTATCTATCTACCTACCTACCTATCTCTATCTATCTACCTACCTACCTACCTATCTGTATCTATCAATTTACCTACCTACCTATGTCTATCTATCTAACTACCTACCTACCTATCTCTATCTATCTATCTACCTACCTACCTATCTGTATCTATCTATCTACCTACCTACCTATCTCTATCTATCTATCTACCTACCTACCTATCTGTATCTATCAATTTACCTACCTACCTATGTCTATCTATCTAACTACCTACCTACCTATCTCTATCTATCTATCTACCTACCTACCTATCTGTATCTATCTATCTACCTACCTACCTATCTGTATCTATCAATTTACCTACCTACCTATGTCTATCTATCTAACTACCTACCTACCTATCTCTATCTATCTATCTACCTACCTACCTATCTCTATTTATCTATATACCTACCTACCTATCTGTATCTATCTATCTACCTACCTACCTATCTCTATCTATCTACCTACCTACCTACCTATCTCTATCTATCTACCTACCTACCTACCTATCTCTATCAATCTATCTATCTACCTAACTACCTATCTCTATCTATCTACCTACCTACCTACCTACCTATCTGTATCTATATATCTACCTACCTACCTATCTCTATCTATCTACCTACCTACCTACCTACCTATCTCTATCTATCTACCTACCTACCTATCTCTATCTATCAATCTACATACCTACCTATTCTATCTATCTACCTAACTACCTACCTATCTGTATCTATCTACCTACCTACCTATCTCTATCTATCTACCTACCTACCTACCTATCTGTATCTATCTACCTACCTACCTATCTCTATCTATCTACCTACCTACCTATCTGTATCTATCTATCTACCTACCTACCTATCTGTATCTATCAATCTACCTACCTACCTATCTCTATCTATCTATCTACCGACCTACCTATCTGTATTTATCTATCTACCTACCTACCTATCTCTATCAATCTATCTACCTACCTACCTATCTGTATCTATCTATCTACCTAACTACCTATCTCTATCTATCAATCTACCTACCTACCTATCTGTATCTATCTATCTACCGACCTACCTATCTGTATTTATCTATCTACCTACCTACCTATCTCTATCAATCTATCTACCTACCTACCTATCTCTATCTATCTATCTACCTACCTACCTATCTGTATCTATCTACCTACCTACCTACCTATCTCTATCTATCTACCTACCTACCTACCTATCTGTATTTATCTATCTACCTACCTATCTGTATCTATCTATCTACCTACCTACCTATCTGTATCTATCAATCTACCTACCTACCTATCTCTATCTATCTATATACCTACCTACCTATCTCTATCTATCTACCTACCTACCTACCTATCTGTATCTATCTATCTACCTACCTACCTATCTCTATCTATCTACCTACCTACCTACCTACCTATCTGTATCTATCTATCTACCTACCTACCTATCTGTATCTATCAATTTACCTACCTACCTATGTCTATCTATCTAACTACCTACCTACCTATCTCTATCTATCTATCTACCTACCTACCTATCTGTATCTATATATCTACCTACCTACCTATCTGTATCTATCTATCTACCTACCTACCTATCTCTATCTACCTACCTACCTACCTATCTCTATCTATCTACCTACCTACCTACCTATCTCTATCAATCTATCTATCTACCTAACTACCTATCTCTATCTATCTATCTACCTACCTACCTACCTATCTGTATCTATCTATCTACCTACCTACCTATCTCTATCTATCTACCTACCTACCTACCTATCTGTATTTATCTATCTACCTACCTACCTATCTCTATCTATCTATCTACCTACCTACCTATCTGTATCTATAAATCTACCTACCTACCTATCTCTATCTATCTATCTACCTACCTATCTCTATCTATCTATCTACCTACCTACCTATCTCTATCTATCTACCTACCTACCTACCTATCTTTATCTATCAATCTACCTACCTACCTATCTCTATCTATCTATCTACCTACCTACCTATCTCTATCTATCTATCTATCTACCTACCTACCTATCTCTATCTATCAATCTACCTACCTACCTATCTGTATCTATCTATCTACCTACCTACCTATCTGTATCTATCAATCTACCTACCTACCTATCTCTATCTATCTATCTACTGACCTACCTATCTGTATTTATCTATCTACCTACCTACCTATCTCTATCTATCTATCTACCTACCTACCTATCTGTATCTATCTACCTACCTACCTATCTCTATCTATCAATCTACCTACCTACCTATCTCTATCTATCTATCTACCTACCTACCTATCTGTATCTATCAATCTACCTACCTACCTATCTCTATCTATCTACCTATCTACCTACCTATCTGTATTTATCTATCTACCTACCTACCTATCTGTATCTATCTATCTACCTACCTACCTATCTGTATCTATCAATCTACCTATCTACCTATTTCTATCTATCTATATGCCTACCTACCTATCTCTATCTATCTACCTACCTACCTACCTATCTGTATTTATCTATCTACCTACCTACCTATCTCTATCTATCTATCTACCTACCTACATATCTGTATCTATAAATCTACCTACCTACCTATCTCTATCTATCTATCTATCTACCTACCTATCTCTATCTATCTACCTACCTACCTACCTATCTCTATCTATCTACCTACCTGCCTACCTATCTTTATCTATCAATCTACCTACCTACCTATATCTATCTATCTATCTACCTACCTACCATCTGTCTCTTTCAATCTACCTACCTATCTATTTCTATCTACCTACCTACCTACCTATCTCTATCTATCTACCTACCTACCTACCTATCCCTATCTATCTATCTATCTACCTACCTACCTATCTCTATCTATCAATCTACCTACCTACCTATCTGTATCTATCTATCTACCTACCTACCTATCTGTATCTATCAATCTACCTACCTACCTATCTCTATCTATCTATCTACTGACCTACCTATCTGTATTTATCTATCTACCTACCTACCTATCTCTATCTATCTATCTACCTACCTACCTATCTGTATCTATCTACCTACCTACCTATCTCTATCTATCAATCTACCTACCTACCTATCTCTATCTATCTATCTACCTACCTACCTATCTCTATCTATCTATCTACCTACCTACCTATCTGTATCTATCTACCTACCTACCTATCTCTATCTATCTACCTACCTACCTACCTATCTGTATCTATCTACCTACCTACCTATCTCTATCTATCTACCTACCTACCTACCTATCTCTATCTATCTACCTACCTACCTACCTATCTGTATTTATCTATCTACCTACCTACCTCTCTCTATCGATCTATCTACCTACCTACCTATCTGTATCTATCAATCTACCTACCTACCTATCTCTATCTATCTATCTATCTATCTATCTATCTATCTATCTATCTATCTATCTATCTATCTATCTATCTATCTACCTACCTACCTATCTGTATTTATCTATCTACCTACCTATCTCTATCTATCTATCTACCTACCTACCTATCTCTATCTATCTATCTACCTACCTACCTATCTGTATCTATCAATCTACCTACCTACCTATCTCTATCTATCTATCTACCTACCTACCTATCTCTATCTATCTACCTACCTACCTATCTGTATCTATCTACCTACATACCTATCTGTATTTATCTATCTACCTACCTACCTATCTCTATCTATCTATCTACCTACCTACCGATCTGTATCTATCTATCTACCTACCTACCTATCTCTATCTATCTACCTACCTACCTACCTATCTCTATCTATCTACCTACCTACCTACCTATCTCTATCAATCTATCTATCTACCTACCTACCTATCTCTATCTATCTATCTACCTACCTACCTATCTGTATCTATCTACCTACCTACCTATCTCTATCTATCTACCTACCTACCTACCTATCTGTATTTATCTATCTACCTACCTATCTGTATCTATCTATCTACCTACCTACCTATCTGTATCTATCAATCTACCTACCTACCTATCTCTATCTATCTATATACCTACCTACCTATCTCTATCTATCTACCTACCTACCTACCTATCTGTATCTATCTATCTACCTACCTACCTATCTCTATCTACCTACCTACCTACCTATGTATCTATCTATCTACCTACCTATCTATCTGTATCTATCAATTTACCTACCTACCTATGTCTATCTATCTAACTACCTACCTACCTATCTCTATCTATCTACCTACCTACCTACCTACCTATCTGTATCTATATATCTACCTACCTACCTATCTCTATCTATCTACCTACCTACCTACCTATCTCTATCTATCTATCTACCTACCTACCTATCTCTATCTATCAATCTACATACCTACCTATCTCTATCTATCTACCTACCTACCTACCTATCTGTATCTATCTACCTACCTACCTATCTCTATCTATCTACCTACCTACCTACCTATCTGTATCTATCTACCTACCTACCTATCTCTATCTATCTACCTACCTACCTATCTGTATCTATCTATCTACCTACCTACCAATCTGTATCTATCAATCTACCTACCTACCTATCTCTATCTATCTATCTACCGACCTACCTATCTGTATTTATCTATCTACCTACCTACCTATCTCTATCAATCTATCTACCTACCTACCTATCTGTATCTATCTATCTACCTAACTACCTATCTCTATCTATCAATCTACCTACCTACCTATCTCTATCTATCTATCTACCGACCTACCTATCTGTATTTATCTATCTACCTACCTACCTATCTCTATCAATCTATCTACCTACCTACCTATCTCTATCTATCTATCTACCTACCTACCTATCTGTATCTATCTATCTACCTACCTACCTATCTCTATCTATCTACCTACCTACCTACCTATCTGTATTTATCTATCTACCTACCTATCTGTATCTATCTATCTACCTACCTACCTATCTGTATCTATCAATCTACCTACCTACCTATCTCTATCTATCTATATACCTACCTACCTATCTCTATCTATCTACCTACCTACCTACCTATCTGTATCTATCTATCTACCTACCTACCTATCTCTATCTATCTACCTACCTACCTACCTTTCTGTATCTATCTATCTACCTACCTACCTATCTGTATCTATCAATTTACCTACCTACCTATGTCTATCTATCTAACTACCTACCTACCTATCTCTATCTATCTATCTACCTACCTACCTATCTGTATCTATATATCTACCTACCTACCTATCTGTATCTATCTATCTACCTACCTACCTATCTCTATCTATCTACCTACCTACCTACCTATCTCTATCTATCTACCTACCTACCTACCTATCTCTATCAATCTATCTATCTACCTAACTACCTATCTCTATCTATCTATCTACCTACCTACCTACCTATCTGTATCTATCTATCTACCTACCTACCTATCTCTATCTATCTACCTACCTACCTACCTATCTCTATCTATCTACCTACCTACCTACCTATCTCTATCAATCTATCTATCTACCTAACTACCTATCTCTATCTATCTATCTACCTACCTACCTATCTGTATCTATATATCTACCTACCTACCTATCTCTATCTATCTACCTACCTACCTACCTATCTCTATCTATCTATCTACCTACCTATCTCTATCTATCAATCTACCTACCTACCTATCTCTATCTATCTACCTACCTACCTACCTATCTGTATCTATCTACCTACCTACCTATCTCTATCTATCTACCTACCTACCTATCTGTATCTATCTATCTACCTACCTACCTATCTGTATCTATCTATCTACCTACCTACATATCTGTATCGATCAATCTACCTACCTACCTATCTCTATCTATCTATATACATACCTACCTATCTCTATCTATCTACCTACCTACCTACCTATCTGTATCTATCTATCTACCTACCTACCTATCTCTATCTATCTACCTACCTACCTACCTATCTGTATCTATCTATCTACCTACCTACCTATCTGTATCTATCAATTTACCTACCTACCTATGTCTATCTATCTAACTACCTACCTACCTATCTCTATCTATCTATCTACCTACCTACCTATCTGTATCTATATATCTACCTACCTACCTATCTGTATCTATCAATCTACCTACCTACCTATATCTATCTATCTATCTACCTACCTACCTATCTGTATCTATCTATCTACCTACCTACCTATCTTTATCTATCTACCTACCTACCTATCTGTATTTATCTACCTACCTACCTACCTATCTGTATCTATATATCTACCTACCTACCTATCTCTATCTATCTACCTACCTACCTACCTATCTCTATCTATCTATCTACCTACCTACCTATCTCTATCTATCAATCTACCTACCTACCTATCTCTATCTATCTACCTACCTACCTACCTATCTGTATCTATCTACCTACCTACCTATCTCTATCTATCTACCTACCTAAATACCTATCTCTATTTATCTACCTACCTACCTACCTCTCTGTATTTATCTATCTACCTACCTACCTATCTCTATCTATCTATCTACCTACCTACCTATCTGTATCTATCTATATACCTACCTACCTATCTATCTATCTACCTACCTACCTATCTGTATTTATCTATCTACCTACCTACCTATCTATGTATCTATCTACCTACCTACATATCTGTATCTATCAATCTACCTACCTACCTATCTCTATCTATCTACCTACCTACCTATATGTATCTATCTATCTACCTACCTACCTATGTCTATGTATCTATCTACCTACCTACCTATCTATATCTATATATCTACCTACCTACCTATCTGTATCTATCAATCTACCTACCTACCTATATCTATCTATCTATATACCTACCTATCTCTATCTATCTACCTACCTACCTACCTATCTGTATCTATCAATCTACCTACCTACCTATCTCTATCTATCTTTCTACCTACCTACCTATCTGTATCTATCTACCTACCTACCTACCTATCTATCTCTATCTATCTACCTACCTACCTATCTCTATCTATCTACCTACCTACCTACCTATCTCTATCTATCTATCTACCTACCTATCTGTCTGTATCTATCAATCTACCTACCTACCTATCTCTATCTATCTATATACCTACCTACCTATCTCTATCTATCTACCTACCTACCTACCTATCTGTATCTATCTATCTACCTACCTACCTATCTCTATCTATCTACCTACCTACCTACCTTTCTGTATCTATCTATCTACCTACCTACCTATCTGTATCTATCAATTTACCTACCTACCTATGTCTATCTATCTAACTACCTACCTACCTATCTCTATCTATCTATCTACCTACCTACCTATCTGTATCTATATATCTACCTACCTACCTATCTGTATCTATCTATCTACCTACCTACCTATCTCTATCTATCTACCTACCTACCTACCTATCTCTATCTATCTACCTACCTACCTACCTATCTCTATCAATCTATCTATCTACCTAACTACCTATCTCTATCTATCTATCTACCTACCTACCTACCTATCTGTATCTATCTATCTACCTACCTACCTATCTCTATCTATCTACCTACCTACCTACCTATCTCTATCTATCTACCTACCTACCTACCTACCTATCTCTATCAATCTATCTATCTACCTAACTACCTATCTCTATCTATCTATCTACCTACCTACCTATCTGTATCTATATATCTACCTACCTACCTATCTCTATCTATCTACCTACCTACCTACCTATCTCTATCTATCTATCTACCTACCTATCTCTATCTATCAATCTACCTACCTACCTATCTCTATCTATCTACCTACCTACCTACCTATCTGTATCTATCTACCTACCTACCTATCTCTATCTATCTACCTACCTACCTATCTGTATCTATCTATCTACCTACCTACCTATCTGTATCTATCTATCTACCTACCTACATATCTGTATCGATCAATCTACCTACCTACCTATCTCTATCTATCTATATACATACCTACCTATCTCTATCTATCTACCTACCTACCTACCTATCTGTATCTATCTATCTACCTACCTACCTATCTCTATCTATCTACCTACCTACCTACCTATCTGTATCTATCTATCTACCTACCTACCTATCTGTATCTATCAATTTACCTACCTACCTATGTCTATCTATCTAACTACCTACCTACCTATCTCTATCTATCTATCTACCTACCTACCTATCTGTATCTATATATCTACCTACCTACCTATCTGTATCTATCAATCTACCTACCTACCTATATCTATCTATCTATCTACCTACCTACCTATCTGTATCTATCTATCTACCTACCTACCTATCTTTATCTATCTACCTACCTACCTATCTGTATTTATCTATCTACCTACCTACCTATCTCTATCTATCTATCTACCTACCTACCTATCTGTATCTATCTATCTACCTACCTACCTATCTCTATCTATCTACCTACCTACCTACCTATCTCTATCTATCTACCTACCTACCTACCTATCTCTATCAATCTATCTATCTACCTAACTACCTATCTCTATCTATCTATCTACCTACCTACCTACCTATCTGTATCTATATATCTACCTACCTACCTATCTCTATCTATCTACCTACCTACCTACCTATCTCTATCTATCTATCTACCTACCTACCTATCTCTATCTATCAATCTACCTACCTACCTATCTCTATCTATCTACCTACCTACCTACCTATCTGTATCTATCTACCTACCTACCTATCTCTATCTATCTACCTACCTAAATACCTATCTCTATTTATCTACCTACCTACCTACCTCTCTGTATTTATCTATCTACCTACCTACCTATCTCTATCTATCTATCTACCTACCTACCTATCTGTATCTATCTATATACCTACCTACCTATCTATCTATCTACCTACCTACCTATCTGTATTTATCTATCTACCTACCTACCTATCTATGTATCTATCTACCTACCTACATATCTGTATCTATCAATCTACCTACCTACCTATCTCTATCTATCTACCTACCTACCTATATGTATCTATCTATCTACCTACCTACCTATGTCTATGTATCTATCTACCTACCTACCTATCTATATCTATATATCTACCTACCTACCTATCTGTATCTATCAATCTACCTACCTACCTATATCTATCTATCTATATACCTACCTATCTCTATCTATCTACCTACCTACCTACCTATCTGTATCTATCAATCTACCTACCTACCTATCTCTATCTATCTTTCTACCTACCTACCTATCTGTATCTATCTACCTACCTACCTACCTATCTATCTCTATCTATCTACCTACCTACCTATCTCTATCTATCTACCTACCTACCTACCTATCTCTATCTATCTATCTACCTACCTATCTGTCTCTATCAATCTACCTACCTATCTATCTCTATCTATCTACCTACCTACCTATCTCTATCTATCTACCTACCTACCTACCTATCTCTATCTATCTACCTACCTAACTACCTATCTCTATCTATCTACCTACCTACCTACCAATCTGTATCTATCTACCTACCTACCTATCTCTATCTATCTATCTACCTACCTACCTACCTATCTCTGTCTATCTATCTACCTACCTACCTACCTATCTGTATTTATCTATCTACCTACCTACCTCTCTCTATCTATCTACCTACCTACCTATCTGTATCTATCTACCTACCTACCTATCTCTATCTATCTACCTACCTACCTACCTACCTATCTGTATCTATCTATCTACCTACCTACCTATCTGTATCTATCAATCTACCTACCTACCTATCTCTATCTATCTATCTACCTACCTACCTATCTGTATTTATCTATCTACCTACCTACCTATCTCTATCTATCTCTATACCTACCTACCTATCTCTATCTATCTACCTACCTACCTATCTCTATCTATCTACCTACCTACCTACTTATCTCCATCTATCTATCTATCTATCTACCTACCTACATATCTGTATCTATCTATCTACCTACCTATCTGTATCTATCAATCTACCTACCTACCTATCTCTATCTATCTATCTACCTACCTACCTATCTCTATCTACCTACCTACCTACCTATCTGTATTTCTCTATCTACCTACCTACCTATCTGTATCTATCTAGCTACCTACCTAACTATCTCTACCTACCTACCTACCTACCTACCTATCTCTATCTATCTACCTACCTACCTACCTATCTGTATTTATCTATCTACCTACCTACCTATCTGTATCTATCTATCTACCTACCTACCTATCTGTATCTATCAATCTACCTACCTATCTCTATCTATCTATCTACCTGCCTACCTATCTTTATCTATCTACCTACCTAACTATCTGTATTTATCTACCTACCTACCTATCTCTATCTATCTACCTACCTACCTACCTACCTAACTCTACCTACCTACCTACCTACCTATCTCTATCTATCTATCTACCTACCTACCTATTTTATCTATCTACCTACCTACCTATCTGTATTTATCTATCTACTTACCTACCTATCTCTATCTATCTACCTACCTACCTATCTGTATCTATCTACCTACCTACCTACCTCTATCTATCTACCTACCTACCTACCTATCTCTATCTATCTACATGCCTACCTACCTATCTCTATTTATCTATCTATCTACCTAACTACCTCTCTCTATCTATCTATCTACCTACCTACCTACCTATCTGTATCTATATATCTACCTACCTACCTATCTCTAACTATCTATCTACCTACCTACCTATCTGTATTTATCTATCTACCTACCTATCTCTATCTATCTATCTACCTACCTACCTATCTCTAATTATCTATCTACCTACCTACCTATCTGTATCTATCAATCTACCTGCCTACCTATCTCTATTTATCTATATACCTACCTACCTATCTCTATCTATCTACCTACCTACCTACCTATCTGTATCTTTCAATATACCTACCTACCTATCTCTATCTATCTACCTACCTACCTACCTATCTCTATCTATCTATCTATCTATCTACCTACCTACATATCTGTATCTACCTATCTACCTACCTATCTGTATATATCAATCTACCTACCTACCTATCTCTATCTATCTATCTACCTACCTACCTATCTCTACCTACCTACCTACCTACCTATCTGTATTTCTCTATCTACCTACCTACCTATCTGTATCTATCTACCTACCTACCTAACTATCTCTACCTACCTACCTATCTCTATCTATCTACCTACCTACCTACCTATCTGTATTTATCTATCTACCTACCTACCTATCTGTATCTATCTATCTACCTACCTACCTATCTGTATCTATCTATCTACCTACCTACCTATCTCTATCTATCTGTCTACCTACCTACCTATCTGTATCTATCAATCTACCTACCTACCTATCTCTATCTATCTATCTACCTACCTACCTATCTGTATCTATCTACCTACCTACCTACCTATCTGTATCTATCTACCTACCTATCTGTATCTATCTACCTACCTACCTACCTATCTGTATCTATCAATCTACCTACCTACCTATCTCTATCTATCTATATACATACCTACCTATCTCTATCTATCTACCTACCTACCTATCTGTATTTATCTATCTACCTACATACCTATCTCTATCTATCTATCTACCTACCTACCTATCTGTCTCTATCAATCTATCTACCTATCTATCTCTATCTATCTACCTACCTACCTATCTCTATCTATCTACCTACCTACCTACCTATCTCTATCTATCAATCTACCTACCTACCTATCTGTATCTATCTACCTACCTACCTATCTGTATCTATCAATCTACCTACCTACCTATCTCTATCTATCTATCCACCTACCTACCTACCTGTATTTATATATCTACATACCTACCTATCTCTATCTATCTACCTACCTACATATCTTTATCTGTCTATCTACCTACCTACCTATCTGTATCTATCTATCTACCTACCTACCTATCTGTATCTATCAATCTACCTACCTAACTATCTCTATCTATCTACCTACCTACCTATCTGTATTTATCTATCTACCTACCTACCTATCTGTATCTATCTATCTACCTACCTACCTAACTATCTCTACCTACCTACCTATCTCTATCTATCTACCTACCTACCTACCTATCTGTATCTATCTATCTACCTACCTACCTATCTGTATCTATCTATCTACCTACCTACCTATCTGTATCTATCTATCTACCTACCTACCTATCTGTATCTATCAATCTACCTACCTACCTATCTCTATCTACCTACCTACCTACCTATCTGTATTTATCTATCTACCTACCTACCTATCTGTATCTATCTATCTACCTACCTACCTATCTGTATCTATAAATCTACCTACCTACCTATCTCTATCTATCTATATACCTACCTACCTATCTCTATCTATCTACCTACCTACCTACCTATCTGTATTTATCTATCTACCTACCTACCTATCTCTATCTATCTATCTACCTACCTACCTATCTGTATCTATAAATCTACCTACCTACCTATATCTATCTATCTATCTATCTATCTATCTACCTACCTATCTCTATCTATCAATCTACCTACCTACCTATCTCTATCTATCTATCTACCTACCTACCATCTGTCTCTTTCAATCTACCTACCTATCTATTTCTATCTACCTACCTACCTACCTATCTCTATCTACCTACATACCTATCTCTATCTATCTATCTATCTACCTACCTACCTATCTCTATCTATCAATCTACCTACCTACTTATCTGTATCTATCTACCTACCTACCTACCTATCTGTATCTATCAATCTACCTACCTACCTATCTCTATCTATCTATCTACTGACCTACCTATCTGTATTTATCTATCTACCTACCTACCTATCTCTATCTATCTACCTACCTACCTATCTGTATCTATCTACCTACCTACCTATCTCTATCTATCAATCTACCTACCTACCTATCTCTATCTATCTATCTACCTACCTACCTATCTCTATCTATATATCTACCAACCTACCTATCTGTATCTATCTACCTATCTACCTATCTCTATCTATCTACCCACCTACCTATCTGTATCTATCTACCTACCTACATATCTCTATCTATCTACCTACCTACCTACCTATCTCTATCTATCTACCTACCTACCTACCTATCTGTATTTATCTATCTACCTACCTACCTCTCTCTATCGATCTATCTACCTACCTACCTATCTGTATCTATCAATCTACCTACCTACCTATCTCTATCTATCTATCTACCTACCTACCTATCTGTATTTATCTATCTACCTACCTATCTCTATCTATCTATCTACCTACCTACCTATCTCTATCTATCTATCTACCTACCTACCTATCTGTATCTATCAATCTACCTACCTACCTATCTCTATCTATCTATCTATCTACCTACCTACCTATCTCTATCTATCTACCTACCTACCTATCTGTATCTATCTACCTACCTACCTAACTATCTCTACCTACCTACCTACCTACCTACCTATCTCTATCTATCTACCTACCTACCTACCTATCTGTATTTATCTATCTACCTACCTACCTATCTGTATCTATCTATCTACCTACCTATCTGTATCTATCTATCTACCTACCTACCTATCTGTATCTATCTGTCTACCTACCTACCTATCTGTATCTATCAATCTACCTACCTACCTATCTCTATCTATCTATCTACCTACCTACCTATCTGTATCTATCTACCTACCTACCTACCTATCTGTATCTATCTACCTACCTATCTGTATCTATCTACCTACCTACCTACCTATCTGTATCTATCAATCTACCTACCTACCTATCTCTATCTATCTATATACATACCTACCTATCTCTATCTATCTACCTACCTACCTATCTGTATTTATCTATCTACCTACATACCTATCTCTATCTATCTATCTACCTACCTACCTATCTGTCTCTATCAATCTATCTACCTATCTATCTCTATCTATCTACCTACCTACCTATCTCTATCTATCTACCTACCTACCTACCTATCTCTATCTATCAATCTACCTACCTACCTATCTGTATCTATCTACCTACCTACCTATCTGTATCTATCAATCTACCTACCTACCTATCTCTATCTATCTATCCACCTTCCTACCTACCTGTATTTATATATCTACATACCTACCTATCTCTATCTATCTACCTACCTACATATCTTTATCTATCTATCTACCTACCTACCTATCTGTATCTATCTATCTACCTACATACCTATCTGTATCTATCAATCTACCTACCTAACTATCTCTATCTATCTACCTACCTACCTATCTGTATTTATCTATCTACCTACCTACCTATCTGTATCTATCTATCTACCTACCTACCTAACTATCTCTACCTACCTACCTATCTCTATCTATCTACCTACCTACCTACCTATCTGTATCTATCTATCTACCTACCTACCTATCTGTATCTATCTATCTACCTACCTACCTATCTGTATCTATCTATCTACCTACCTACCTATCTGTATCTATCAATCTACCTACCTACCTATCTCTATCTACCTACCTACCTACCTATCTGTATTTATCTATCTACCTACCTACCTATCTGTATCTATCTATCTACCTACCTACCTATCTGTATCTATAAATCTACCTACCTACCTATCTCTATCTATCTATATACCTACCTACCTATCTCTATCTATCTACCTACCTACCTACCTATCTGTATTTATCTATCTACCTACCTACCTATCTCTATCTATATATCTACCTACCTACCTATCTGTATCTATAAATCTACCTACCTACCTATATCTATCTATCTATCTATCTATCTACCTACCTATCTCTATCTATCTACCTACCTACCTACCTATCTTTATCTATCAATCTACCTACCTACCTATCTCTATCTATCTATCTACCTACCTACCATCTGTCTCTTTCAATCTACCTACCTATCTATTTCTATCTACCTACCTACCTACCTATCTCTATCTACCTACCTACCTATCTCTATCTATCTATCTATCTACCTACCTACCTATCTCTATCTATCAATCTACCTACCTACCTATCTGTATCTATCTACCTACCTACCTACCTATCTGTATCTATCAATCTACCTACCTACCTATCTCTATCTATCTATCTACTGACCTACCTATCTGTATTTATCTATCTACCTACCTACCTATCTCTATCTATCTACCTACCTACCTATCTGTATCTATCTACCTACCTACCTATCTCTATCTATCAATCTACCTACCTACCTATCTCTATCTATCTATCTACCTACCTACCTATCTCTATCTATATATCTACCAACCTACCTATCTGTATCTATCTACCTACCTACCTATCTCTATCTATCTACCCACCTACCTATCTGTATCTATCTACCTACCTACATATCTCTATCTATCTACCTACCTACCTACCTATCTCTATCTATCTACCTACCTACCTACCTGTCTGTATTTATCTATCTACCTACCTACCTCTCTCTATCGATCTATCTACCTACCTACCTATCTGTATCTATCAATCTACCTACCTACCTATCTCTATCTATCTATCTACCTACCTACCTATCTGTATTTATCTATCTACCTACCTATCTCTATCTATCTATCTACCTACCTACCTATCTCTATCTATCTATCTACCTACCTACCTATCTGTATCTATCAATCTACCTACCTACCTATCTCTATCTATCTATCTACCTACCTACCTATCTCTATCTATCTACCTACCTACCTATCTGTATCTATCTACCTACCTACCTAACTATCTCTACCTACCTACCTACCTACCTACCTATCTCTATCTATCTACCTACCTACCTACCTATCTGTATTTATCTATCTACCTACCTACCTATCTGTATCTATCTATCTACCTACCTACCTATCTGTATCTATCAATCTACCTACCTACCTATCTCTATCTATCTATATACCTACCTACCTATCTCTATCTATCTACCTACCTACCTACCTATCTGTATTTATCTATCTACCTACCTACCTACCTATCTCTATCTATCTACCTACCTACCTACCTATCTGTATTTATCTATCTACATACCTACCTATCTCTATCTATCTATCTACCTACCTACATATCTGTATCTATCTACCTACCTACCTACCTATCTGTATTTATCTATCTACCTACCTACCTATCTGTATCTATCTATCTACCTACCTACCTATCTGTATCTATCCATCTACCTACCTACCTATCTCTATCTATCTATATACCTACCTACCTATCTCTATCTATCTACCTACCTACCTACCTATCTGTATTTATCTATCTACCTACCTACCTATCTCTATCTATCTATCTACCTACCTACCTATCTGTCTCTATCAATCTACCTACCTATCTATCTCTATCTATCTACCTACCTACCTATCTCTATCTATCTACCTACCTACCTACCTATCTCTCTCTATCTATCTACCTACCTATCTCTATCTATCAATCTACCTACCTACCTATCTGTATCTATCTATCTACCTACCTATCTGTATCTATCAATCTACCTACCTACCTATCTCTATCTATCTATCTACCTACCTACCTATCTGTATTTATCTATCTACATACCTACCTATCTCTATCTATCTATCTACCTACCTACATATCTGTATCTATCTACCTACCTACCTACCTATCTGTATTTATCTATCTACCTACCTACCTATCTGTATCTATCTATTTACCTACCTACCTATCTGTATCTATCAATCTACCTACCTACCTATCTCTATCTATCTATATACCTACCTACCTATCTCTATCTATCTACCTACCTACCTACCTATCTGTATTTATCTATCTACCTACCTACCTATCTCTATCTATCTACCTACCTACCTATCTGTATCTATCAATCTACCTACCTACCTATCTCTATCTATCTATCTATCTACCTACCTACCTATCTCTATCTATCTATCTATCTATCTATCTACCTACCTACCTATCTCTATCTATCTACCTACCTACCTACCTATCTTTATCTATCAATCTACCTACCTACCTATCTCTATCTATCTATCTACCTACCTACCTATCTGTCTCTATCAATCTACCTACCTATCTATCTCTATCTACCTACCTACCTACCTATCTCTATCTATCTACCTACCTACCTACCTACCTATCTCTATCTATCTATCTACCTACCTACCCATCTCTATCTATCAATCTACCTACCTACCTATCTATATCTATCTATCTACCTACCTACCTATCTGTATCTATCAATCTACCTACCTACCTATCTCTATCTATCTATCTACCGACCTACCTATCTGTATTTATCTATCTACCTACCTACCTATCTCTATCTATCTACCTACCTACCTATCTGTATCTATCTACCTACCTACCTATCTCTATCTATCAATCTACCTACCTACCTATCTCTATCTATCTATCTACCTACCTACCTATCTCTATCTATCTATCTACCTACCTACCTATCTCTATCTATCTATCTACCTACCTATCTCTATCTATCTACCTATCTACCTATCTCTATCTATCTACCTACCTACCTACCTATCTCTATCTATCTACCTACCTACCTACCTATCTGTATCTATCTACCTACCTACCTATCTCTATCTATCTACCTACCTACCTACCTATCTCTATCTATCTACCTACCTACCTATCTGTATTTATCTATCTACCTACCTACCTCTCTCTATCTATCTATCTATCTACGTACCTACCTATCTGTATCTATCAATCTACCTACCTACCTATCTCTATCTATCTATCTACCTACCTACCTATCTGTATTTATCTATCTACCTACCTACCTATCTCTATCTATCTATATACCTACCTACCTATCTCTATCTATCTACCTACCTACCTACCTATCTGTATCTATCAATCTACCTACCTGCCTATCTCTATCTATCTACCTACCTACCTACCTATCTCTATCTATCTATCTATCTACCTACCTACATATCTGTATCTATCTATCTACTTACCTATCTGTATCTATCAATCTACCTACCTACCTATCTCTATCTATCTATCTACCTACCTACCTATCTCTATCTACCTACCTACCTACCTATCTGTATTTCTCTATCTACCTACCTACCTATCTGTATCTATCTACCTACCTACCTAACTATCTCTACCTACCTACCTACCTACCTATCTCTATCTATCTACCTACCTACCTACCTATCTGTATTTATCTATCTACCTACCTACCTATCTGTATCTATCTATCTACCTACCTACCTATCTGTATCTATCTATCTACCTACCTACCTATCTGTATCTATCTATCTACCTACCTACCTATCTCTATCTATCAATCTACCTACCTACCTATCTCTATCTATCTATCTACCTACCTACCTATCTCTATCTATCTATCTACCTACCTATCTCTATCTATCTATCTACCTACCTATCTCTATCTATCTATCTACCTATCTACCTATCTCTATCTATCTACCTACCTACCTACCTATCTCTATCTATCTACCTACCTACCTACCTATCTGTATCTATCTACCTACCTACCTATCTCTATCTATCTACCTACCTACCTATCTCTATCTATCTACCTACCTACCTATCTGTATTTATCTATCTACCTACCTACCTCTCTCTATCTATCTATCTATGTACCTACCTATCTGTATCTATCAATCTACCTACCTACCTATCTCTATCTATCTATCTACCTACCTACCTATCTGTATTTATCTATCTACCTACCTACCTATCTCTATCTATCTATATACCTACCTATCTCTATCTATCTACCTACCTACCTACCTACCTATCTGTATCTATCAATCTACCTACCTGCCTATCTCTATCTATCTACCTACCTACCTACCTATCTCTATCTATCTATCTATCTACCTACCTACATATCTGTATCTATCTATCTACTTACCTATCTGTATCTATCAATCTACCTACCTACCTATCTCTATCTATCTATCTACCTACCTACCTATCTCTATCTACCTACCTACCTACCTATCTGTATTTCTCTATCTACCTACCTACCTATCTGTATCTATCTACCTACCTACCTAACTATCTCTACCTACCTACCTACCTACCTACCTATCTCTATCTATCTACCTACCTACCTACCTATCTGTATTTATCTATCTACCTACCTACCTATCTGTATCTATCTATCTACCTACCTACCTATCTGTATCTATCTATCTACCTACCTACCTATCTGTATCTATCAATCTACCTACCTACCTATCTCTATCTATCTATCTACCTACCTATCTGTATTTATCTATCTACATACCTACCTATCTCTATCTATCTATCTACCTACCTACCTATCTCTATCTATCAATCTACCTACCTACCTATCTCTATCTATCTATCTACCTACCTATCTGTATTTATCTATCTACATACCTACCTATCTCTATCTATCTATCTACCTACCTACCTATCTCTATCTATCTATCTACCTACCTACCTATCTGTATCTATCAATCTACCTACCTATCTATCTCTATCTATCTACCTACCTACCTATCTCTGTCTATCTACCTACCTACCTACCTATCTCTATCTATCTATCTACCTACCTACCTATCTCTATCTATCAATCTACCTACCTACCTATCTCTATCTATCTATCTACCTACCTACCTACCTATCTCTATCTATCTATCTACCTACCTACCTACCCATCTCTATCTATCTACCTACCTACCTACCTACCTATCTTTATCTATCAATCTACCTACCTACCTATCTCTATCTATCTATCTACCTACCTACCTATCTGTCTCTATCAATCTAGCTACCTATATATCTCTATCTACCTACCTACCTACCTATCTCTATCTATCTACCTACCTACCTATCTCTATCTATCTATCTATCTACCTACCTACCTATCTGTATCTATCTATCTACCTACCTACCTATCTGTATCTATCAATCTACCTACCTACCTATCTCTATCTATCTACCGACCTACCTATCTGTATTTATCTATCTACCTACCTACCTATCACTATCTATCTATCTACCTACCTACCTATCTGTATCTATCTATCTACCTACCTCCCTATCTCTATCTATCAATCTACCTACCTACCTATCTCTATCTATCAATCTACCTACCTACCTATCTCTATCTATCTACCTACCTACCTATCTGTATCTATCTTCCTACCTACCTATCTCTATCTATCTACCTACCTACCTACCTATCTCTATCTATCTACCTACCTACTTATCTCTATCTATCTATCTATCTACCTACCTATCTCTATCTATCTACCTACCTACCTATCTCTATCTATCTATCTACCTACCTATCTCTATCTATCTATCTACCTACCTACCTATCTCTATCTATCTATCTATCTATCTATCTACCTACCTACCTATCTGTATCTATCAATCTACCTACCTACCTATCTCTATCTATCTATATACCTACCTACCTATCTCTATCTATCTGTCTATCTACCTACCTATCTGTATCTATCAATCTACCTACCTACCTATCTCTATCTATCTATCTACCTACCTACCTATCTCTATCTACCTACCTACCTACCTATCTGTATTTCTCTATCTACCTACCTACCTATCTGTATCTATCTATCTACCTACCTACCTAACTATCTCTACCTACCTACCTACCTACCTATCTCTATCTATCTACCTACCTACCTACCTATCTGTATTTATCTATCTACCTACCTACCTATCTGTATCTATCTATCTACCTACCTACCTATCTGTATCTATCTATCTACCTACCTATCTGTATCTATCAATCTACCTACCTACCTATCTATCTATCTACCTACCTACCTATCTGTCTCTATCACTCTACCTACCTATCTATCTCTATCTACCTACCTACCTATCTGTATCTATCAATCTACCTACCTACCTATCTCTATCTATCTATCTACCTACCTACCTATCTGTCTCTATCAATCTACCTACCTATCTCTATCGATCTACCTACCTACCTATCTCTATCTATCTACCTACCTACCTACCTATCTCTATCTATCTATCTACCTACCTACCTATCTGTATCTATCAATCGACCTACCTACCTATCTGTATCTATCTATCTACCTACCTACCTATCTCTATCTATCTATATACCTACCTACCTATCTCTATCTATCTACCTACCTACCTACCTATCTGTATTTATCTATCTACCTACCTACCTATCTCTATCTATCTATCTACCTACCTACCTATCTGTCTCTATCAATCTACCTACCTATCTATTTCTATCTATCTACCTACCTACCTATCTCTATCTATCTACCTACCAACCTACCTATCTCTATCTATCTATCTACCTACCTACCTATCTCTATCTATCAATCTACCTACCTACCTATCTATATCTATCTATCTACCTACCTACCTATCTGTATCTATCAATCTACCTACCTACCTATCTCTATCTATCTATGTACCTACCTACCTATCTGTATTTATCTATCTACATACCTACCTATCTCTATCTATCTATCTATCTACCTACCTACATATCTGTATCTATCTACCTACCTACCTACCTATCTGTATTTATCTATCTACCTACCTACCTATCTGTATCTATCTATCTACCTACCTACCTATCTGTATCTATCAATCTACCTACCTACCTATCCCTATCTATCTATATACCTACCTACCTATCTCTATCTATCTACCTACCTACCCACCTATCTGTATTTATCTATCTACCTACCTACCTATCTCTATCTATCTATCTACCTACCTACCTATCTATATCTATCAATCTACCTACCTACCTATCTCTATCTATCTATCTACCTACCTACCTATCTCTATCTATCTATCTACCTACCTATCTCTATCTATCTACCTACCTACCTACCTACCTATATTTTTCTATCAATCTACCTACCTACCTATCTCTATCTATCTATCTACCTACCTACCTATCTGTCTCTATCAATCTACCTACCTATCTATCTCTATCTACCTACCTACCTACCTATCTCTATCTATCTACCTACCTACCTACCTATCTCTATCTATCTATCTATCTACCTACCTACCTATCTCTATCTATCAATCTACCTACCTACCTACTGTATCTATCTATCTACCTACCTACCTATCTGTATCTATCAATCTACCTACCTACCTATCTCTATCTATCTATCTACCGACCTACCTGTCTGTATTTATCTACCTACCTACCTATCTCTATCTATCTATCTATCTACCTACCTACCTATCTGTATCTATCTCTCTAGCTACCTACCTATCTCTATCTATCAATCTACCTACCTACCTACCTATCTCTATCTATCTATCTACCTACCTACCTATCTGTATTTATCTATCTACCTACCTACCTATCTCTATCTATCTACCTACCTATCTATCTGTATCTATCTATCTACCTACCTACCTATCTCTATCTATCAATCTACCTACCTACCTATCTCTATCTATCTATCTACCTACCTACCTATCTGTATCTATCTATCTACCTACCTACCTATCTGTATCTATCTACCTACCTACCTATCTCTATCTATCTACCTACCTACCTACCTATCTCTATCTATCTACCTACCTACCTATCTCTATCTATCTATCTATCTATCTATCTACCTACCTATCTCTATCTATCTACCTACCTACCTATCTCTATCTATCTATCTACCTACCTATCTCTATCTATCTATCTACCTACCTACCTATCTCTATCTATCTATCTATCTATCTATCTATCTATCTATCTATCTACCTACCTACCTATCTGTATATATCAATCTACCTACCTACCTATCTCTATCTATCTATATACCTACCTACCTATCTCTATCTATCTATCTATCTACCTACCTATCTGTATCTATCAATCTACCTACCTACCTATCTCTATCTATCTATCTACCTACCTACCTATCTCTATCTACCTACCTACCTACCTATCTGTATTTCTCTATCTACCTACCTACCTATCTGTATCTATCTACCTACCTAACTATCTCTACCTACCTACCTACCTACCTATCTCTATCTATCTACCTACCTACCTACCTATCTGTATTTATCTATCTACCTACCTACCTATCTGTATCTATCTATCTACCTACCTACCTATCTGTATCTATCTATCTACCTACCTATCTGTATCTATCAATCTACCTACCTACCTATCTCTATCTATCTATCTACCTACCTACCTATCTGTCTCTATCAATCTACCTACCTATCTATCTCTATCTATCTACCTACCTACCTATCTGTATCTATCAATCTACCTACCTACCTATCTCTATCTATCTATCTACCTACCTACCTATCTGTCTCTATCAATCTACCTACCTATCTCTATCTATCTACCTACCTACCTATCTCTATCTATCTACCTACCTACCTACCTATCTCTATCTATCTATCTACCTACCTACCTATCTGTATCTATCAATCTACCTACCTACCTATCTGTATCTATCTATCTACCTACCTACCTATCTCTATCTATATACCTACCTACCTATCTCTATCTATCTACCTACCTACCTACCTATCTGTATTTATCTATCTACCTACCTACCTATCTCTATCTATCTACCTACCTACCTATCTGTCTCTATCAATCTACCTACCTATCTATTTCTATCTATCTACCTACCTACCTATCTCTATCTATCTACCTACCAACCTACCTATCTCTATCTATCTATCTACCTACCTACCTATCTCTATCTATCAATCTACCTACCTACCTATCTATATCTATCTATCTACCTACCTACCTATCTGTATCTATCAATCTACCTACCTACCTATCTCTATCTATCTATGTACCTACCTACCTATCTATATTTATCTATCTACATACCTACCTATCTCTATCTATCTATCTACCTACCTACATATCTGTATCTATCTACCTACCTACCTACCTATCTGTATTTATCTATCTACCTACCTACCTATCTGTATCTATCTATCTACCTACCTACCTATCTGTATCTATCAATCTACCTACATACCTATCCCTATCTATCTATATACCTACCTACCTATCTCTATCTATCTACCTACCTACCTACCTATCTGTATTTATCTATCTACCTACCTACCTATATCTATCTATCTACCTACCTACCTATCTATATCTATCAATCTACCTACCTACCTATCTCTATCTATCTATCTACCTACCTACCTATCTCTATCTATCTACCTACCTACCTATCTCTATCTATCTATCTACCTACCTACCTACCTATATTTTTCTATCAATCTACCTACCTACCTATCTCTATCTATCTATCTACCTACCTACCTATCTGTCTCTATCAATCTAACTACCTATCTATCTCTATCTACCTACCTACCTACCTATCTCTATCTATCTACCTACCTACCTACCTATCTCTATCTATCTATCTATCTACCTACCTACCTACCTATCTCTATCTATCAATCTACCTACCTACCTACTGTATCTATCTATCTACCTACCTACCTATCTCTATCTATCTACCTACCTACCTACATATCTGTATCTATCTACCTACCTACCTACCTATCTGTATTTATCTATCTACCTACCTACCTATCTGTATTTATCTATCTACATACCTACCTATCTCTATCTATCTATCTACCTACCTACATATCTGTATCTATCTACCTACCTACCTACCTATCTGTATTTATCTATCTACCTACCTACCTATCTGTATCTATCTATCTACCTACCTACCTATCTGTATCTATCAATCTACCTACCTACCTACCTCTATCTATCTATATACCTACCTACCTATCTCTATCTATCTACCTACCTACCTACCTATCTGTATTTATCTATCTACCTACCTACATATCTCTATCTATCTATCTACCTACCTACCTATCTGTATCTATCAATCTACCTACCTACCTATCTCTATCTATCTATCTACCTACCTACCTATCTCTATCTATCTATCTACCTACCTACCTATCTCTATCTATCTACCTACCTACCTACCTATATTTTTCTATCAATCTACCTACCTACCTATCTCTATCTATCTATCTACCTACCTACCTATCTGTCTCTATCAATCTACCTACCTATCTATCTCTATCTACCTACCTACCTACCTATCTCTATCTATCTACCTACCTACCTACCTATCTCTATCTATCTATCTATCTACCTACCTACCTATCTCTATCTATCAATCTACCTACCTACCTACTGTATCTATCTATCTACCTACCTACCTATCTGTATCTATCAATCTACCTACCTACCTATCTCTATCTATCTATCTACCGACCTACCTGTCTGTATTTATCTATCTACCTACCTACCTATCTCTATCTATCTATCTACCTACCTACCTATCTGTATCTATCTCTCTACCTACCTACCTATCTCTATCTATCAATCTACCTACCTACCTATCTCTATCTATCTATCTACCTACCTACCTATCTGTATTTATCTATCTACCTACCTACCTATCTCTATCTATCTATCTACCTACCTATCTATCTGTATCTATCTATCTACCTACCTACCTATCTCTATCTATCAATCTACCTACCTACCTATCTCTATCTATCTATCTACCTACCTACCTATCTCTATCTATCTATCTACCTACCTACCTATCTGTATCTACCTACCTACCTACCTATCTCTATCTATCAACCTACCTACCTACCTATCTCTATCTATCTACCTACCTACCTACCTATCTGTATCTATCTACCTATCTACCTATCTCTATCTATCTACCTACCTACCTACCT
This sequence comes from Crotalus helleri, assembly GCA_024509115.1. Lineage (NCBI taxonomy): Eukaryota > Metazoa > Chordata > Lepidosauria > Squamata > Viperidae > Crotalus > Crotalus helleri. Next base: position 129,719 of record JAKSXO010000229.1, read on the forward strand.
ATCTCTATCTATCTACCTACCTACCTACCTATCTGTATTTATCTATCTACCTACCTACCTCTCTCTATATATCTATCTACCTACCTACCTATCTGTATCTATCAATCTAACTACCTACCTATCTCTATCTATCTATCTACCTACCTACCTATCTGTATTTATCTATCTACCTACCTATCTCTATCTATCTACCTACCTACCTACCTATCTCTATCTATCTATCTACCTACCTACCTATCTGTATCTATCAATCTACCTACCTACCTATCTCTATCTATCTATATACCTACCTACCTATCTCTATCTATCTACCTACCTACCTACCTATCTCTATCTATCTATCTACCTACCTACCTATCTCTATCTACCTACCTACCTACCTATCTGTATTTCTCTATCTACCTACCTACCTATCTGTATCTATCTACCTACCTACCTAACTATCTCTACCTACCTACCTATCTCTATCTATCTACCTACCTACCTACCTATCTATATTTATCTATCTACCTACCTACCTATCTGTATCTATCTATCTACCTACCTACCTATCTGTATCTATCTATCTACCTACCTACCTATCTGTATCTATAAATCTACCTACCTACCTATCTGTATCTATCTATCTATCTACCTACCTATCTGTATCTATCTATCTACCTACCTACCTATCTGTATCTATCTACCTACCTACCTATCTCTATCTATCTATCTACCTACCTACCTATCTGTATTTATCTATCTACATACCTACCTATCTCTATCTATCTATCTACCTACCTACATATCTGTATCTATCTACCTACCTACCTACCTATCTGTATTTATCTATCTACCTACCTACCTATCTCTATCTATCTACCTACCTACCTACCTATATTTTTCTATCAATCTACCTACCTACCTATCTCTATCTATCTATCTACCTACCTACCTATCTGTCTCTATCAATCTACCTACCTATCTATCTCTATCTACCTACCTACCTACCTATCTCTATCTATCTACCTACCTACCTACCTATCTCTATCTATCTATCTATCTACCTACCTACCTATCTCTATCTATCAATCTACCTACCTACCTACTGTATCTATCTATCTACCTACCTACCTATCTGTATCTATCAATCTACCTACCTACCTATCTCTATCTATCTATCTACCGACCTACCTGTCTGTATTTATCTATCTACCTACCTACCTATCTCTATCTATCTATCTACCTACCTACCTATCTGTATCTATCTCTCTACCTACCTACCTATCTCTATCTATCAATCTACCTACCTACCTATCTCTATCTATCTATCTACCTACCTACCTATCTGTATTTATCTATCTACCTACCTACCTATCTCTATCTATCTATCTACCTACCTATCTATCTGTATCTATCTATCTACCTACCTACCTATCTCTATCTATCAATCTACCTACCTACCTATCTCTATCTATCTATCTACCTACCTACCTATCTCTATCTATCTACCTACCTACCTACCTATCTGTATCTATCTACCTATCTACCTATCTCTATCTATCTACCTACCTACCTACCTATCTCTATCTATCTACCTACCTACCTACCTATCTGTATTTATCTATCTACCTACCTACCTCTCTCTATCTATCTATCTACCTACCTACCTATCTGTATCTATCAATCTAACTACCTACCTATCTCTATCTATCTATCTACCTACCTACCTATCTGTATTTATCTATCTACCTACCTATCTCTATCTATCTACCTACCTACCTACCTATCTCTATCTATCTATCTACCTACCTACCTATCTGTATCTATCAATCTACCTACCTACCTATCTCTATCTATCTATATACCTACCTACCTATCTCTATCTATCTACCTACCTACCTACCTATCTCTATCTATCTATCTACCTACCTACCTATCTCTATCTACCTACCTACCTACCTATCTGTATTTCTCTATCTACCTACCTACCTATCTGTATCTATCTACCTACCTACCTATCTCTACCTACCTACCTATCTCTATCTATCTACCTACCTACCTACCTATATTTTTCTATCAATCTACCTACCTACCTATCTCTATCTATCTACCTACCTACCTATCTGTCTCTATCAATCTACCTACCTATCTATCTCTATCTACCTACCTACCTACCTATCTCTATCTATCTACCTACCTACCTACCTATCTCTATCTATCTATCTATCTACCTACCTACCTATCTCTATCTATCAATCTACCTACCTACCTATCTGTATCTATCTATCTACCTACCTACCTATCTGTATCTATCAATCTACCTACCTACCTATCTCTATCTAGCTATCTACCGACCTACCTGTCTGTATTTATCTATCTACCTACCTACCTATCTCTATCTATCTATCTACCTACCTACCTATCTGTATCTATCTATCTACCTACCTACCTATCTCTATCTATCAATCTACCTACCTACCTATCTCTATCTATCTATCTACCTACCTACCTATCTGTATTTATCTATCTACCTACCTACCTATCTCTATCTATCTATCTACCTACCTACCTATCTGTATCTATCTATCTACCTACCTACCTATCTGTATCTATCTACCTACCTACCTATCTCTATCTATCTACCTACCTACCTACCTATCTCTATCTATCTACCTACCTACCTACCTACCTATCTGTATCTATCTATCTACCTACCTACCTATCTGTATCTATCTATCTACCTACCTACCTATCTGTATCTATCAATCTACCTACCTACCTATCTCTATCTATCTATATACCTACCTACCTATCTCTATCTATCTACCTACCTACCTATCTCTATCTATCTATATACCTACCTACCTATCTCTATCTATCTACCTACCTACCTACCTATCTGTATTTATCTATCTACCTACCTACCTATCTCTATCTATCTATCTACCTACCTACCTATCTGTCTCTATCAATCTACCTACCTATCTATCTCTATCTATCTAGCTACCTACCTATCTCTATCTATCTACCTACCAACCTACCTATCTCTATCTATCTACCTACCTACCTATCTCTATCTATCAATCTACGTACCTACCTATCTATATCTATCTATCTACCTACCTACCTATCTGTATCTATCAATCTACCTACCTACCTATCTCTATCTATCTATCTACCTACCTACCTATCTGTATTTATCTATCTACATACCTACCTATCTCTATCTATCTATCTACCTACCTACATATCTGTATCTATCTACCTACCTACCTACCTATCTGTATTTATCTATCTACCTACCTACCTATCTGTATCTATCTATCTACCTACCTACCTATCTGTATCTATCCATCTACCTACCTACCTATCTCTATCTATCTATATACCTACCTACCTATCTCTATCTATCTACCTACCTACCTACCTATCTGTATTTATCTATCTACCTACCTACCTATCTCTATCTATCTATCTACCTACCTACCTATCTGTATCAATCAATCTACCTACCTACCTATCTCTATCTATCTATCTATCTACCTACCTATCTCTATCTATCTATCTACCTACCTACCTATCTCTATCTATCTACCTACCTACCTACCTATATTTTTCTATCAATCTACCTACCTACCTATCTCTATCTATCTACCTACCTACCTATCTGTCTCTATCAATCTACCTACCTATCTATCTCTATCTACCTACCTACCTACCTATCTCTATCTATCTACCTACCTACCTACCTATCTCTATCTATCTATCTATCTACCTACCTACCTATCTCTATCTATCAATCTACCTACCTACCTATCTGTATCTATCTATCTACCTACCTACCTATCTGTATCTATCAATCTACCTACCTACCTATCTCTATCTATCTATATACCTACCTACCTATCTCTATCTATCTACCTACCTACCTATCTCTATCTATCTATATACCTACCTACCTATCTCTATCTATCTACCTACCTACCTACCTATCTGTATTTATCTATCTACCTACCTACCTATCTCTATCTATCTATCTACCTACCTACCTATCTGTCTCTATCAATCTACCTACCTATCTATCTCTATCTATCTAGCTACCTACCTATCTCTATCTATCTACCTACCAACCTACCTATCTCTATCTATCTACCTACCTACCTATCTCTATCTATCAATCTACCTACCTACCTATCTATATCTATCTATCTACCTACCTACCTATCTGTATCTATCAATCTACCTACCTACCTATCTCTATCTATCTATCTACCTACCTACCTATCTGTATTTATCTATCTACATACCTACCTATCTCTATCTATCTATCTACCTACCTACATATCTGTATCTATCTACCTACCTACCTACCTATCTGTATTTATCTATCTACCTACCTACCTATCTGTATCTATCTATCTACCTACCTACCTATCTGTATCTATCCATCTACCTACCTACCTATCTCTATCTATCTATATACCTACCTACCTATCTCTATCTATCTACCTACCTACCTACCTATCTGTATTTATCTATCTACCTACCTACCTATCTCTATCTATCTATCTACCTACCTACCTATCTGTATCAATCAATCTACCTACCTACCTATCTCTATCTATCTATCTATCTACCTACCTATCTCTATCTATCTATCTACCTACCTACCTATCTCTATCTATCTACCTACCTACCTACCTATATTTTTCTATCAATCTACCTACCTACCTATCTCTATCTATCTACCTACCTACCTATCTGTCTCTATCAATCTACCTACCTATCTATCTCTATCTACCTACCTACCTACCTATCTCTATCTATCTACCTACCTACCTACCTATCTCTATCTATCTATCTATCTACCTACCTACCTATCTCTATCTATCAATCTACCTACCTACCTATCTGTATCTATCTATCTACCTACCTACCTATCTGTATCTATCAATCTACCTACCTACCTATCTCTATCTAGCTATCTACCGACCTACCTGTCTGTATTTATCTATCTACCTACCTACCTATCTCTATCTATCTATCTACCTACCTACCTATCTGTATCTATCTATCTACCTACCTACCTATCTCTATCTATCAATCTACCTACCTACCTATCTCTATCTATCTATCTACCTACCTACCTATCTGTATTTATCTATCTACCTACCTACCTATCTCTATCTATCTATCTACCTACCTACCTATCTGTATCTATCTATCTACCTACCTACCTATCTGTATCTATCTACCTACCTACCTATCTCTATCTATCTACCTACCTACCTACCTATCTCTATCTATCTACCTACCTACCTACCTATCTGTATCTATCTACCTATCTACCTATCTCTATCTATCTACCTACCTACCTACCTACCTCTCTCTATCTATCTACCTACCTACCTATCTGTATCTATCAATCTAACTACCTACCTATCTCTATCTATCTATCTACCTACCTACCTCTCTCTATCTATCTATCTATGTACCTACCTATCTGTATCTATCAATCTACCTACCTACCTATCTCTATCTATCTATCTACCTACCTACCTATCTGTATTTATCTATCTACCTACCTACCTATCTCTATCTATCTATATACCTACCTATCTCTATCTATCTACCTACCTACCTACCTACCTATCTGTATCTATCAATCTACCTACCTGCCTATCTCTATCTATCTACCTACCTACCTACCTATCTCTATCTATCTATCTATCTACCTACCTACATATCTGTATCTATCTATCTACTTACCTATCTGTATCTATCAATCTACCTACCTACCTATCTCTATCTATCTATCTACCTACCTACCTATCTCTATCTACCTACCTACCTACCTATCTGTATTTCTCTATCTACCTACCTACCTATCTGTATCTATCTACCTACCTACCTAACTATCTCTACCTACCTACCTACCTACCTATCTCTATCTATCTACCTACCTACCTACCTATCTGTATTTATCTATCTACCTACCTACCTATCTGTATCTATCTATCTACCTACCTACCTATCTGTATCTATCAATCTACCTACCTACCTATCTCTATCTATCTATCTACCTACCTATCTGTATTTATCTATCTACATACCTACCTATCTCTATCTATCTATCTACCTACCTACATATCTGTATCTATCAATCTACCTACCTATCTATCTCTATCTATCTACCTACCTACCTATCTCTGTCTATCTACCTACCTACCTACCTATCTCTATCTATCTATCTACCTACCTACCTATCTCTATCTATCAATCTACCTACCTACCTATCTCTATCTATCTATCTACCTACCTACCTATCTCTATCTATCTATCTACCTACCTACCTACCCATCTCTATCTATCTACCTACCTACCTACCTATCTTTATCTATCAATCTACCTACCTACCTATCTCTATCTATCTATCTACCTACCTACCTATCTGTATCAATCAATCTACCTACCTACCTATCTCTATCTATCTATCTACCTACCTACCTATCTCTATCTATCTATCTACCTACCTACCTATCTCTATCTATCTACCTACCTACCTACCTATATTTTTCTATCAATCTACCTACCTACCTATCTCTATCTATCTATCTACCTTCCTACCTATCTGTCTCTATCAATCTACCTACCTATCTATCTCTATCTACCTACCTACCTACCTATCTCTATCTATCTACCTACCTACCTACCTATCTCTATCTATCTATCTATCTATCTATCTATCTATCTACCTACCTACCTATCTCTATCTATCAATCTACCTACCTACCTATCTGTATCTATCTATCTACCTACCTACCTATCTGTATCTATCAATCTACCTACCTACCTATCTCTATCTATCTATCTACCGACCTACCTGTCTGTATTTATCTATCTACCTACCTACCTATCTCTATCTATCTATCTACCTACCTACCTATCTGTATCTATCTATCTACCTACCTACCTATCTCTATCTATCAATCTACCTACCTACCTATCTCTATCTATCTATCTACCTACCTACCTATCTGTATTTATCTATCTACCTACCTACCTATCTCTATCTATCTATCTACCTACCTACCTATCTGTATCTATCTATCTACCTACCTACCTATCTGTATCTATCTACCTACCTACCTATCTCTATCTATCTACCTACCTACCTACCTATCTCTATCTATCTACCTACCTACCTACCTATCTGTATCTATCTACCTATCTACCTATCTCTATCTATCTACCTACCTACCTACCTATCTCTATCTATCTACCTACCTACCTACCTACCTATCTGTATTTATCTATCTACCTACCTACCTCTCTCTATCTATCTATCTACCTACCTACCTATCTGTATCTATCAATCTAACTACCTACCTATCTCTATCTATCTATCTATCTACCTACCTACCTATCTGTATTGATCTATCTACCTACCTATCTCTATCTATCTATCTACCTACCTACCTCTCTCTATCTATCTATCTATGTACCTACCTATCTGTATCTATCAATCTACCTACCTACCTATCTCTATCTATCTATCTACCTACCTACCTATCTGTATTTATCTATCTACCTACCTACCTATCTCTATCTATCTATATACCTACCTATCTCTATCTATCTACCTACCTACCTACCTATCTGTATCTATCAATCTACCTACCTGCCTATCTCTATCTATCTACCTACCTACCTACCTATCTCTATCTATCTATCTATCTACCTACCTACATATCTGTATCCATCTATCTACTTACCTATCTGTATCTATCAATCTACCTACCTACCTATCTCTATCTATCTATCTACCTACCTACCTATCTCTATCTAACTACCTACCTACCTATCTGTATTTCTCTATCTACCTACCTACCTATCTGTATCTATCTACCTACCTACCTAACTATCTCTACCTACCTACCTACCTACCTATCTCTATCTATCTACCTACCTACCTACCTATCTGTATTTATCTATCTACCTACCTACCTATCTGTATCTATCTATCTACCTACCTACCTATCTGTATCTATCTATCTACCTACCTACCTATCTGTATCTATCAATCTACCTACCTACCTATCTCTATCTATCTATCTACCTACCTATCTGTATTTATCTATCTACATACCTACCTATCTCTATCTATCTATCTACCTACCTACATATCTGTATCTATCAATCTACCTACCTATCTATCTCTATCTATCTACCTACCTACCTATCTCTGTCTATCTACCTACCTACCTACCTATCTCTATCTATCTATCTACCTACCTACCTATCTCTATCTATCAATCTACCTACCTACCTATCTCTATCTATCTATCTATCTATCTATCTACCTACCTATCTCTATCTATCTATCTACCTACCTACCTACCCATCTCTATCTACCTACCTACCTACCTATCTTTATCTATCAATCTACCTACCTACCTATCTCTATCTATCTATCTACCTACCTACCTATCTGTCTCTATCAATCTAGCTACCTATATATCTCTATCTACCTACCTACCTACCTACCTCTATCTATCTACCTACCTACCTACCTATCTCTATCTATCTATCTATCTACCTACCTACCTATCTCTATCTATCAATCTACCTACCTACCTATCTGTATCTATCTATCTACCTACCTACCTATCTGTATCTATCAATCTACCTACCTACCTATCTCTATCTATCTATCTACCGACCTACCTATCTGTATTTATCTATCTACCTACCTACCTATCACTATCTATCTATCTACCTACCTACCTATCTGTATCTATCTATCTACCTACCTCCCTATCTCTATCTATCAATCTACCTACCTACCTATCTCTATCTATCTATCTACCTACCTACCTATCTCTATCTATCTATCTACCTACCTACCTATCTGTATCTATCTACCTACCTACCTATCTCTATCTATCTACCTACCTACCTACCTATCTCTATCTATCTACCTACCTACCTATCTCTATCTATCTATCTATCTACCTACCTATCTCTATCTATCTACCTACCTACCTATCTCTATCTATCTATCTACCTACCTATCTCTATCTATCTATCTACCTACCTACCTATCTCTATCTATCTATCTATCTACCTACCTACCTATCTGTATCTATCAATCTACCTACCTACCTATCTCTATCTATCTATATACCTACCTACCTATCTCTATCTATCTATCTATCTACCTACCTATCTGTATCTATCAATCTACCTACCTACCTATCTCTATCTATCTATCTACCTACCTACCTATCTCTATCTACCTACCTACCTACCTATCTGTATTTCTCTATCTACCTACCTACCTATCTGTATCTATCTACCTACCTACCTAACTATCTCTACCTACCTACCTACCTACCTATCTCTATCTATCTACCTACCTACCTACCTATTTGTATTTATCTATCTACCTACCTACCTATCTGTATCTATCTATCTACCTACCTACCTATCTGTATCTATCTATCTACCTACCTATCTGTATCTATCAATCTACCTACCTACCTATCTCTATCTATCTATCTACCTACCTACCTATCTGTCTCTATCAATCTACCTACCTATCTATCTCTATCTACCTACCTACCTATCTGTATCTATCAATCTACCTACCTACCTATCTCTATCTATCTACCTACCTACCTATCTCTATCTATCTACCTACCTACCTACCTATCTCTATCTATCTATCTACCTACCTACCTATCTGTATCTATCAATCGACCTACCTACCTATCTGTATCTATCTACCTACCTACCTACCTATCTCTATCTATCTATCTACCTACCTACCTATCTGTCTCTATCAATCTACCTACCTATCTATTTCTATCTATCTACCTACCTACCTATCTCTATCTATCTACCTACCAACCTACCTATCTCTATCTATCAATCTACCTACCTACCTATCTATATCTATCTATCTACCTACCTACCTATCTGTATCTATCAATCTACATACCTACCTATCTCTATCTATCTATGTACCTACCTACCTATCTGTATTTATCTATCTACATACCTACCTATCTCTATCTATCTATCTACCTACCTACATATCTGTATCTATCTACCTACCTACCTACCTATCTGTATTTATCTATCTACCTACCTACCTATCTGTATCTATCTATCTACCTACCTACCTATCTGTATCTATCAATCTACCTACCTACCTATCCCTATCTATCTATATACCTACCTACCTATCTCTATCTATCTACCTACCTACCCACCTATCTGTATTTATCTATCTACCTACCTACCTATCTCTATCTATCTATCTACCTACCTACCTATCTATATCTATCAATCTACCTACCTACCTATCTCTATCTATCTATCTACCTACCTACCTATCTCTATCTAATCTATCTTACCTACCTACCTATCTCTATCTATCTACCTACCTACCTACCTATATTTTCTATCAATCTACCTACCTACCTATCTCTATCTATCTATCTACCTACCTACCTATCTGTCTCTATCAATCTACCTACCTATCTATCTCTATCTACCTACCTACCTATCTCTATCTATCTATCTACCTTACCTACCTATCTCTATCTATCTATCTATCTACCTACCTACCTATCTCTTTCTATCAATCTACCTACCTACCCTGTATCTATCTATCTCCTACCTACCTATCTGTATCTATCTATCTACCTACCTACCTATCTCTATCTATCTATCTACCTACCTACCTGTCTGTATTATCTATCTACTCTACCTACCTATCTCTATCTATCTATCTATCTACCTACCTACCTATCTTATCTATCTATCTACCTACCTACCTATCTGTATTTATCTATCTACCTACCTACCTATCTCTATCTATCTATCTACCTACCTATCTATCTGTATCTATCTATCTACCTACCTACCTATCTCTATCTATCAATCTACCTACCTACCTATCTCTATCTATCTATCTACCTACCTACCTATCTCTATCTATCTATCTACCTACCTACCTATCTGTATCTATCTACCTACCTACCTATCTCTAT